>LTAE01000350.1:58630-86255 GCA_001647135.1 Pontederia paniculata | reverse complement strand
GTTTCCTTTTAAAACTAGGGCTCGATCTGGTCAGAGGACCATTACCTATGTATTGTGATAATCAAGCTGCGATAAACTTGATACACAGTGGAGCCAACAGTTCAAAAGGAAAACACATTGAGATTGAGTATCACTATATTCAGGATATAGTTGATAAGAAGGAAGTGACGGTTACCTACATGCCTACGAGTGACATGTTAGCTGATTCTCTCACGAAGAGAATTGCAGCTGGTACTTTCATCAAGCATGTGGGCTTGATGGGACTCTGGAATGACTGAGTCACTGCGAAGTGTTCGCGGATAGTGAAACTTCGAGATTTGATCTCCAGTTAGACTACTCACGGATAGTGGGAGTGCTGACACAGTGACCATGTTGGTCAAGTGGGAGTATGTTGTAGTTGTGACCAAACGTTGGTCACTCACTCAGCCACGGATATCGCGCCAATAGAACAAACGGCGACGCGGAGGCGTTGTGGCCGTTACAACGAACGCGGCGCGCAGGCGACGCAATCTGTTGGAACGAACGCGGATTCGTCGGGTTGAGGAGCCGCGTCATAGGGGCGGAGTGCAGTGAGCAAGCGGCATCTATATATAGTTAACGGACGCGTGCAGGGAGCCCCCCAATCGGGCAGGCGAACCTTCCTTTCTCCTCTTCTTCCTGCTACATTTCTCATTTAAGATGATCTTGAGTTTGAATTTTTTGAATGTGAATTTTTTTTGTTATGAATCTTACACATCATAGTCAGACGGATAGCACAAATTAATCAAAAATTATTAATTTCGGATACTGTGAGAGAAATAAAAAAAAGAAACAAAAATATTTCCTTAAAAAATGTCCGTTGTTCTAATATACATAATGTAAAGACATGAGTTAAACCACCTTCTTTCTAATGTTTGTTTAATAGGTTGAAACCAAGAGGCTTGAGAGGTAGGCATTGATGTCTAAACCGGTTGTTTAGTGAAAGGCTTTTATGTAAAGTCGTCGTTTATTATTGCTGGTGTTACGTCGAATTGCACAATTCAGACTGCTTGCACCTTCTATGTGGTGTGTGAACTCAGGTTCCCTGTGTAGCATAGGGGCTCTTCTCTTGGTTAACACAAAGAATGATGCAGGAAAAGGCTTGTTAGAACCATGTAAAAATCTTCATGAAAATGTATAAAAAGGCACTTTGTGTTTCCTGTTTGAAATCGTTTTTTTCTTTTACTTCTTTCCATTAGTTTCATTTCTTTGATATTATATATTTGGCCATTCTAAGTCGACCATTTATTTAATTGTCCGGTTTTTTTAGAACAAAATCAGCAGGTTTTCTATGGTTGTATTTGGTTCAAAACGTGTTATACCGAGAATAGTTATAGTTATACTCGTGGTATAATTATACTCAATTTTTATTTTCATTTGTGTTTGATTAAAAAATAAAGAATTTTATAAGTTATTCCAATATGTGTTTAGTTGAATCTGAGAATAGATAAGTTAAAGTTATAGTTTTATTTACAAAATATTAAAAACCTAAAATAATATTTCTTTGATTTTATGATGAATTAATTATATCACTAAATAAACATATAATTATAAATAAAATATATTTTTTTTTTATATTTTCTTAACAATATAATTTATCTATTGGATAAAATCAAATGCAATATTTTTTGTTTTCATTATGTTTACATAATATTACACATATTATATGGTTCTTATTAAAAATTTTATATAAAAGAGTTTAAGTTTTTTTATTAAAATATTTAACTTATTAATTATTTTTTATTAAATATTAATTTTATACATATTTGAATGTTTCAAATTTATTTTTTATTAGATATTAAATTTGTTAAATTTTTATTGAATAGTTTATTTATTAACACTTATATCCAACTTTGGTATAATATAATACCTGCTTTTTAGCAAGTATAAGTTTTGGTAACATTTATATCTAAGTTGAGTATAAATATTTTTTTTTATGGCAAAATTGTCCTTCATAAAATTTGATATAAATATGTGTGTTTAGGTATAAAGTAAGGAATAAACTCTTATTCCCTAATTTATACCACAATCAAACACGGTCTATGTGTTTAAAGTGAGGCCAGATGATTTCAATCCGGGCCGTCGAACCAAAGCCCACACGATCCGACGGGAAAGAAGGAGGGATGGTAGGGCGCATACACCTTTGCGCATGCACCCTAATATTCTTCTACATATTACGTGTCTAATTTCAACAAACAAAAGACGAGCATTAATCTCTCTTCAAAATGCAACTTTTGTAAGCCAAGCATCATTGCTTGACCTTCTGCTGGTAGAACTGAACAAAAACTTCCTCATGGTTACTGAACAAGTGAATGCAAAAAGCCTGCCCTCCTCCCTCATTTGGAAGGTGGTGCCCAGTGAACCTGATTTGGTTGCTGGGTTGGGGTCTTTGAGGGTTGATAGTGCTGCTTCTAGGTTCACGAGCATTAGCTACAACTCATTTATTCGGTTCCCCAATACTCCATTTCGAGTACAAACCAATAGAAGGTTATAACAAAGGATTCTTCCAAAAGTTGCATCTCCATCCATCAAATGGAAAACCTAAGAAAAGAACAATTAATTACATGCGCTTTAAAGAAACAAACTATAAGAATTACCACTTCCACGTATGCCAGGATTTTCTTGATCTAAATTGTCCCTGGCTTCAACCATTTCATAGAAGCAGTTAAATGATGATTGTTCATTTCCTAGAAGCAGAATATTCGCCTGGCAGAGCTGAATAAAAAATAAACATGCGAACAAAGAGAATATCCAAAAGCTTCATACTTCTGGAAGCCGGCATCCCTTATCCAACAATTTCTCCACATATACCAACTATCAAGTTATCTTTGCAAACCTCGAGTATATTACTACTGCAAATGATATACAGATTGAAATCTCTGATTCAAAGTTATATTGCTTTATCTCCCTGGAGAACTGCAGTAAAAGCACAATTACAGAAAAAGAAAAATGCTACACCGAATAAACCATGAGAAATTTGTGTTCAGCTACAATTTAAACCATGATTAGCATCAAAGTATTGCATTATCAGGATATCCAGAAGTAATCAGAGGGCTAAAGATCACAATGTGTATGACTGGGTCCCAAGTGCATACTCAACAAGTGAACCAGCTGGTAGAATATAGCATTTCTAAGTTTGTTGGGAAAAGTAGAAAAAACTACATGCAAAGTTTGCTTTCTAGACTGACGAATTCCTTTGTGCAGAGGGCATGGTCAAAATTGTTTCCTCTTGCTTCTGAATATCTTATCTCTCTTCGAATAAATGTAGAAGAAACCAAATATAAAGAATCCGGACACTGAAGCTGAAACCCACGGAAATGGTGGATCCTTAAAACAAACAAGTGAAGCTTCTAACTTTTCTGTTGCCCGATAAACTAATGTGTGTATGGCATAAAGATCATGATCTAAGGACCTCAAAAAGTACATGGCTGTATCAAAATCCAATTGGGAGAGAGCAGAAACCACTTTATTTAGCTTGTGATTAAGCAAATTCCACCTCTGGACAAATTCATCATGCTTATTCTTCTCGAAAAGCTTCTTATCACCACCATATGCTGCCATAGATTGCATAACATCAAGGGCACTTGTAATTGTATAATTCAGTGTCGTGAGAATAATGTTCCTCCGAGCTGCATCCCTTTGAACAAAGGAAAGAGATGAAGACCCTGAGAATGGCCCAAATGGAGTTTGCCCAATGCTCCAAGTATAATCCACCACAGTAGTATTATGTTGTGGACTCCATGAAAGATGTGTTGCTGACACACCCCACATGCTCTGAAGCACTGATCCAATTATTGGACGGTCAAGGTTCCGAGTTTGGGTAATCACATGACGGCCATTGCAGCTGTAGTCGCTCACCGTCTGCGAGCTTGTAGTCCTTACTGCAATTACCATATCCCTGAAAGCAATTGCCTGATGGTACCTATCAAGTAAGAGGAGCTTGTCATAATCTAAATCAAAAACATATACCGGAAGAACCTTTCCATATTCTTCTTCGGGGATTGTCGCTGCTCGTTGCATTTGGTCCACTGAATCTGTTAGTATCTGATGAAGGCGCTTCGAGTCCAAATACTCACTCACAATCAGTGTATAATTCTCAAAAAGGAAGCGAGAGGTGTAAGAGTTCATAGCACGAGTTATCGCAAAAGAACAAATTGCACAATCCGAGTACTTCACACTATAAGATTTGAAAACCAAACTTTGCTCCTTATAAGTAAGATCATTTCCTTGGAGTGTCTGTTTAATGGAATTCCAGTCAAGTCCAGTGTGATCAATCACGGATCCATGAATATGTATGAACTGGATGAGTAACGAATGGTCATAGTGAACTGGAATTCTCAGTGAAGGCACCAGAAGAGACTGATACGCACTAAGGACCACGGAACCGAGGTCAGAAAGTAGTGCCCTCTCGGACTTTATCCGGCCATGGAGAGAAGCCATAGGATGAAATTCTCCTCGAGGGATTACCCCATCGCCGGAGGTCGCCGGCCCATAGTCTACCGGACCGGCGGCAAGGTCCACCCACAAGTACCGATCCTTCCCAGTCCACACAGTCCCTAAACACTTGGAGTAAACCAGCGACGCGTCCCCAGAATCGCTGGAGTACGCATATGGCTTGGTTTGATTTCCGATTCTCAGCAAGTAGATGTAGAACGCAGGGGCCGAGATCGCTGTCTCCTTCCGGAAGTCCTCCTGGACGATGCGGTCAACTACGTAGTAAGGAACGGGAGAAAGCATCGTTCTATGGAGCGGCGCCGGCTCGGAATCGAGGTGGGATCGGATTGCTTCGAAGATCCGGGTGCCGAGCGGGACGGAAAGGGACGCGTCGAGGTGGAGCGCATGGGAGACGGCGAGGTCATGAGAAGATGCGCCGACGACGTGGAAGCGGCCCGAGGAGTGAGCAGCCGAGGCGAAGGACTGGAGGAGGGAGGGGGCGGCGGCGGAAAAGTCGGCGCCCACGAGCTTGACGTGGACGGGGACGGAGATCCGAAGTGAACGGAGTTGGGAGATGAGGGCGGCGCGACTGGATGCGGGAAAGGAGGCGCCGGCGAGGAAGCGCTTGATCAGGGGCGGGATAGAAGCGAAGGAGTCTTCCACAGCGGAGGGATCGCGAAGGGCCTCGCCGGAGAGGAACGAGTCCAGGCCGATCGCCGGGGTCGCCGCCGCCGTCGAGATCAGGAGGAGAAAGAGAGTGGCGACGAGGGTTTTGGACATCGCCTGAGATCGGAGAAGGCAACGATGGTTGATTAGGGCTTTGGATCGGGGGCTCGGCGTTTCGGTCGCTCCGGGTCAGAGGAGTTCGGTACAAATGGGACAAGGTGAATCGGATGAGTTGAGTGAGTTGACTCAGTCGAGGCCGATCCGGTGGCAAGAGAGAGGAGTCGTTAAGTCGTAGACTCGTGGGAAGTTGCTGTCTTTTCCGTCTTTATTTTTTTTTCTACGAAAACATAAATTTCTAATGTACGACAACTTCACATTAGTTCGATCCGCACATATTTCAAATTATCAATTTAATTAGAAAAATATCGTTCTTCTTTTTTTTTAATTTCAAATTAAATAAAGTGTTAACTGAACAGCTAAAAAAAATGAATGCTGCAATTAAAAAGTACCTATCAAAATTAGATTGATTAGGACGGAAAGGAATTAAAGAAATACTAGATTTGATTAATAATAAGAATAATAAGAATAAATCGAATTAGGTTGAATTATAGAAGTGAAATTGAAATTATGATCTGACAAAATAAAAAAATATATTTTTGGTCAGATCCGAAAGATTTTTTTAAGCTTAAGATGTTTTATGACTAATAATTAATATATTTTCAAATAAGATAATAATAATAATAATAATAATAATAATAATAATAATAATAATAATAATAATAATAATAATAATAATAATAATAATAATGGTAAAAAAGTAAATTTTGTATTAGTTAAATACGGTACTTGTGCGATGCGCAACTATTAGAATAAAAAAATAATTAAAATAAAAGATTCATAATGTTTTTCTATTTATTTAGTTTTTGATAAAAAAAGTTAAAATATATCAATTACAAAATTCAAAATGAGTTATTAGAAGTATGTGTAACATTTTTGTCAATGATATTAAGTTTTATAGATAATATTTATTTAATTTTATTTTTTTATTTATAATTTTTTTGAAATATTCCCTTTTATCTCTAGTTAATTTTCTACATTTTTTTTCTTTACAACTTTCACTTTACTCTTTATTTCTCTCCTCTTTTCACTTAATTTTCCTGTACGTCTCTCCTACCATCTTATCGTCATTTTTCTCTCTCCCATATTTATATATTATTATTATTAAAAATAATTATTATTGCCAAAATATATAAAAGTCAAACAAAACTAGCTTGTTGCGTTCTTAGTAAAAAAATAGATTTTATGAATAAATTTTAAAATATATAATTGTTATTTTTACTTTTACACCTCTTTCATTTCTCCATCACCTTTCATATAATTATATGTGCATATGACAAGTGAAAGCAAATATTTAAATTTATCTTAATTATTACTGAAAGTATAATTATTAAATGCACGTACATTATCTAGCATATATCTCTCATTTCAATAAGTAATGCTACATATTTTTCCGATAATTATTAAAAATATATTTTTAAAATTTTTTATGAGTTTTTTATTTTATTGTTATGCTATGATAGAAATCATATCTAATTAAACTTTTAATTTCATGATATTTTTTATTATTACATAATTATTTTATTAAATTATTATCTACTTATAATTATTTTTTAAAAAAAATTATTGTGGCCCCCCGCATGTATGCATTTTGATCTTTTCCATGTGATTTTCTTATAGCTATCATAGAAAAATGTTCATCTCACATAAAAAGTTTGAAGAAAGAAATAAATATTTATTTCATCTCAACTGGTAAGTTTATTTTTGAATATACTTATGAAATGAGAGATGCACTAAAAATACTTATTTTCTAATATATTTAAACGGAATATAAATTGATGTCCAGAGTCCCACAGAAAAGTATATAATTAATATATTTAAATAATATATTTTCTAACAAAAAGAGTCTTAGGATTTGATGTTTAAAGTAGAAAAAAAACTTGTTTGACCTCATAATTTCATTTTGTTTGTAAGATAAATAGATAATATATATGTTCGTAAAAACACATGCGATCATTAATACACTTTTCGTTTCTATGAGTAATATGTTCATAAAAATAAATGTGATCATAATAGATACTATGATAAGATATGATTAATATATCATTAACATAAAGTCTTAGGATTCCACAATTTGTAAATAGAAAAGTTCATTTTTAAATAAAAAAATTAAATACAAGCATACACACAATACGATTTCATTCATGTATGTTTGTTTTAGTGCAATCTATTTTTGCATTCAACATATGAAACTTGAAATGAGAATTGAGCAAGAATCATATGTGTGCCACATTAAAGAGAGCATTATAAATATTTTAAATAAATAAATATGTATATATATAGTATGTATATATCACTACTATTATATCAAGGGTAAAGAAAACAAAATATATGTTATAAAATATTTATACGATAAACTACTCCCATTTCATAGTAGGTTAATCTAGCTTTTTAAAATGTTCTATGCATGAGGACATATTGTGACATCATTCGTTTATGTTTTAGTGCATTTATCTTTTAGCATTTGACATGTGAAACTACTATGAAACAATATCAAGCAAGTGCCATATGCATTCAAGCAAGAAGATGCCACCATCTAATATAATTTTCTTATAAAAAATTTCTTATGATTCGATGTTTAAAAATAGAACTTGCTAGGTCTCACAATTTCGTCTTGTATTTTCTACGTACATGTGTTCATAAAAATATGTGACTATAATAGATAGCTGTAATTATATATGATTAAAATATTATTAACATTAAAATGTGTTAAGGTATATTAATAAATAAATAATCTAGTTTTTATAAGAAAAAAACTTTATGCATTCATACACATTGTGACGTTATTCATGGATGTTTTAACCCAATAATTTTTGGAAATTCGACATGTGAAACTACTATGAAATGAGAGTTGAGCAAATCATATCCATACAAGCTTTGCCTCATTAAAAAACATTATAAATATTTTAAATATATATCACTATTATTATATCAATTGTAGAGTAATAAAAATATATATTACAAAATGTTTGTGCTTTTACATGAATAGTAATTTACGATGAAACGAACTTATTGTAAATGGTTATAAACAGTTATGCTAATGCACATAGAAAAATTCATAAAATATAAGTTGATGCCATGCAATCTCGGAAAGCATTTCAATATGTTATAACTTTAACTCAAAATCAACAATAGTTTAAAATAATATTATTAGTGAATATAAAAAATAAATTAAATATAAAAAAGTAAGAGACATCTTCTTATCCAAAAAAGGAATTAAAGAACTAAATAAAAAATAAATTATCTTTTAAATTATGCTACATAATTTTAAAATGTTTGATGTACAATTAAAATTGAAATAAACTCTTAACCTAATTTTTTTATGATCATGAAATTTTATTCTCTATCTTCATTAAAAAATCAACTTAAGAATTTAGTAGAATTATAATTATAATTTTATAAGGTAAAGTAAAGGACAAACTTAATAGATAATATGATGCCCTCATAATTATTGGAAAAGAGCAAGATGGTTATATAAAATTTTATAACTTCTCTTGGTCATTATTTTTTTCTTCTTTATTTTAATTTTAAATACATAAAAGACACGTGACATTTCATGATCCTTGCTTCCTACTTTCTCTTTAATATATTATAGATTTTCATTTTATTATATTTTTTAATCATTCAAAACAAAATTTGAACTATCCAGTTATAAATCAATATAATACTGCCGAAAATTAATCAATTTAGTCAATTTGACATGATGAATAATTAGTGACCCGATCCAACTTGATAAACAAAATATTTAGTCCAAGTCGTAATGACTAAGTTCATCAGTCGGACCCAAACCCTTACGTCAAAATCATATTTTTATAATTAACGTGTAATAACAACTAATGAGGAAGTGTCAAAATTCCAATAGTTCGAGAAGGCAGCATTTTTATTTTGTGGAGAACATTTTTTAGAAAAATCAACATCCGACTATTCGGAGAGAAATTATTATAACTCGGAATTGTCTCTTAAAATGACCTAACACTTTAAAACTTTGAAAGGCATTTAACAATATTTGGTTATACACCAAAGTCTTATAAAAGAGTTTTACAACATAAATATAATTGCATACTGAAAAAAATTGTATTACAGTGGATTGATATATGTTTTGATTCATAAATGAAAAGCTCCAGCTTGATGGGCAACAATATAAATTTTTATATATAAGTGTAATATATTTTGTTTATCTTTTTTTTTCTTCTGTATTCAGCTAACAAGCATTTGTTACGAAAAAACGGGTTACTTTTTATTCATTATATATGTAAACTCGACTCTCACAAGGATCCCATGTTAATCAAATTTCTATCAAGTATTTCCTATCAAGAAAAATAAAACTGAATCAATCAAGACCTGCTAGGTGAATTCATAAATCAAATTTCTATCAAGTATTTCATAACTCCACTCACTAGGATTGATCTCAATTGTTAGAAAAATAAAACCTCAATTCTTCAACATCCAAACTGAATCAATCAAGACCTGCTAGGTGAATTCTTAATACGGGCTGTGAATAATATGATAGAATTCAGCTCAGTTGACACAGATATAGCGTTACTTTATTGGTACAATAAAGCATAGGCTGCTGTATAATGAAGAAAATAAAGGGTATCGGTAATTTATTTTACAAGGCAAGAAGTTTGGCTAGTTTTCACTCTTCATAACACATCTGAAACCATGAAGATTTCAGAAATATGAAATGGGCAAAGCTAAATCATATACACCATAAGAACTAACGTCGCTACTGCTGAAAGTTCTCAACAAGCCATGCATAGCAAGGAATAAATGGTATACCTATTCAGTTTTGTGATTTTGTCTGAGGCGAGAGTGACGATATTTTCCAGAGGATACTCTCCATCAGAGATCCAGGGAATTGCCCCTAGAAAAATCACACCGAGAACAAACAAGTTGAGAAAAAATAAAACCAAATATACAGGTTATAAGAATGAGATGCAGTCACTTATATATGTTATATTTACACTGACACCACGAAACATTATCCAAGGGGTTAAACCAGCATTATCTGGTAAGACTACGATGGCATACTGGATGCTATCATGTACCTATAGGTGGAGCCCATGGTTTGCTAAAATTGAAACATAAGTAGCCTCTTCTGATATATTTGAAATAGTAATCTTTTAATTTTTCTTTTAAAGGGGCCACTCTTTCATTTGATAGAGGACAAAATGGAACTTTTTAATTCAGATAACCACCATTTAGGGAATTTGGATGGAAGATATTGTAAAAACTATAATGTGGAAAAGTAAAGATGCAATTTACAAAGAGGAGAGGACATAGGAGTATCAAATTCAATGATAATGTGATAAAGGAAATATATCTTCAACCTAGTGGAGTAGTAAGCTAGTAATATCACCATCTCATTGTCTTTTTTCAAAAATTCTACATCAATTCCGCAAGTATTTTCAGGAAAAGAATGCATGGATTCTTATGAGGGGGAGAATGGATGCCTTTTAGAATTAGGCTGTCTTAACGACTGATAGAATGAACCAAATTTTCGCATATCATTATTTGAAGATGCTTCACCTAAACTTGCATTTATTTGCGCAGAGGTACTCTTATTTCTTAGGAAACGGAATGGAGAACTTAAATTTCACTAAGGAACTTTCTCAACATCATGTTAGCACAACCTACACACCAAATATAAGTATTATGGTTGAAGAAGAGAAGTAACAAACCTGGTCAAAGTCTTTGTGTTGCCTGAGGCATCAGAATCATTCATGATGGCTTTGATACTGTCTGATATCTGTTGCAAACCCTGGGGGACAATATACAAATTTTCAAGAAACAATAAACAAATGTCACACCTTCTCAAATAAATAAACAAATGTCACGACAAATAGAAACTAATGAAAAATAATGAAATCCAGAAGCAAACATAATCATGCAAGAATTCTAATCTTACGTCAATAATCCAATTGGTATACACAAATAATTTCTTTTAGATAAATGCCATGAGACAAAGATGCACGTCCATCTATATAAAATGCTTAACCAGTGATATATGTAAGGTAAATAAGACCAACAATGTTTGTCCAAATAAATAGCAAGCAAGAAATGCGTTCATAACCCACTGACCTTTGGACCCGTGGACTCTAGAAAACGCTTTCCTGGGATTTTTGAACCATCCTGTAAAAAGATTAAGGAAAAGCTATCGATTTGGCTTAAAGAACAAATAACCAAAATAAACTCCATGGATAAACAAGTTAACTTGATTCATGAAAGGAGTACAGAAAGCTAATACAACAAAACTGAAAGTCTATTAAGAGTTCGAAAGGGCAATACTAAAAGCAGAGAAAGGATCCTTCAGAAAAAATAGCAGATAAATGAAATAATATATACTTTATTAAGTTGGCTTCTTTTTTGAAACAAAAAAAATAGTTAACCAGCTAATGGTAAGTGTTTGCTAAGAAAATAGAAAGAAAATTGTGCAATGTAATTGCTAATGACTGGCCTTCATAAAATGCTAATGACCGGTGCATCAAGGAGAAACAGTTAGCCCCCAGTATGAAAAGATGATACAACAATCTAAAGTTCAATTCAAAAGTTCATATGACCTTGCAAATTCTTAAACGTGCATAAACATATGCTAGAAATTTTGCCATGTACTACACAACCATGAAAAGGTTAAAAACTTAGCAGAAGAATCCATATTTCAAACCAACAATAGAAATCAATCAGAATGCATATGCAATGACAAGAAATATCTGAATCAAATAGCAAATAAAGTATGCTGATTACACTTCAAAAAGCAATATGTAAAATTAATAATGCGTACCGTGACACCCTTTACATTGTTCGCAGTTTCGCAGAGGTAGTAAACTCCAGCACATATGAATTTCTGAAAATCAGAAACCAATCAATTTGTAGAATATAGCAGTAGTGCTTACTAATTTAAAAATAACATGCATTTGCCAAATAGATAGAAAATTAAGAGTAGAATATAATAGCAGGAGCAGAAAACCTGAATGATAATTACACGAGGTACAGAAATAGAAACTTATTTGCTTGTAAAACAAATCATACCTTGTGAACCTTTTTATTGATATTAACAAAAAGTACTGATGCTTGGGAAGAAAATTTAGTACAGAAAAATGCTATTCAATCACGAACTTCCAAGTTTCTAGTATTTTTGTTTATTCGGGGGATCTTTTGTGATCAACAGAATAACAAACTAGTTTTATCAGTCCATTTGTATTTGAAAGTATGTGTACAAGTCTGTCCAAAACAATCAGTGATCAATTATAAACAAAAGAAGTTGCATCACAAGTGCCCTCCCATCAAAATAAGTCGAGCATGATGCACAATCTTCACTACATGACATTAAGCATAATAAAAATGACACTGTTTAAGATGGTTGTCTACAAACATAAATAAGAGAATACCTGTTTTTCATCCATTGAACGGCACGTGTCATTCTGCAAAAGAAATATAGTTGACATGGAACCAAATATCAGCAAAAATGGTAGCAAAGAGGATAATGCAAATAGAAGTCTAGGTAGAAGTTTACCAGACCCAAAATGGCTTTGTTAATGAAGCTTATTTGTGAGTTAATTTCATCAACTTTCCCATGAACATCAGTAACCTGTGCAAAAGCAAAATTTGAAGAGACCAATTTACATCAATTTATTTTCTTTTTTATGAAAACACTAAATTATAATACCAAGAATGACATAATTATCAGTATGATAGAAAATAAAATTATCATACCAAGAATGACATAATTTAGATGGAAGCTGAAAGATTTAAAAAGAAAGGATCACTTGCAGCAAGAAGTCATGCAAATTGTATTCCATCTTTATGCAGATATAAGTTTATTTTTATGAAAAGACAAACTCAAAGGTCAGCACTTTGCCAAACTTCATGCCGAGACAGGACATTACAGGATTACCTCTGTCTTTGTATTCTTAAGTAGTTCATTGTTTTCATCAAGCTTCCAATCCAAATTCTCTATCCTTTGAGTCAGATGCCTCTTAGCTGCCTGCCAAATGGAAGGACAAGTGATTATGAGGAAACCAGGAAAATTTCGACTAGGGTGCATTATATTAAAAATAGAGTGAACAAAAGGACAGATTCTAAAACATATAAAAAAAATTTGGTGGCCTCAGACTCTCAGTTATGACCATCACATTTACTAATTTCAAAAGATCATAGGTCTTATTATCAACCACTAGTGCACAAATATTGAAACCAATATCCGGCAGATCCTTTTACAACACATATCTAATTGTCAAGGTGCACAAAGAAGTTCACATAGCATTTTGGCATACTAATCCACAGTTTGTGACACCCGTTGCGACATCCATAAGCACTATAGTTTAACTGAAAAAAATTTAGCTGCAAACCTAAATCTTATGAAATGAAAATTTGAAGGTCAACATTCAGTAATAAGCATAATATGATGTAAGTTGCAAAGAAGGGGATGGAAGAAGGTATTGCACTGGTTTTAAGAAGTTTGACAGTCTTGTAGCAACAGAAAATTCTTTTATATTTATGGAATATACTAGCATTTGAATAGTCCAAGCGATAGCAATTCAACTAGTGCATAGTGATTAACGAGTAGTGATTATATTTTAGCAGGTTAGCTATTAAGAGCGTTTGAAGTAGTTAATGAATGTAAAATGACAAATAGATATAAATAATTATTTAAATAGTTTGCTTTATTATACATATTCTAAATTAAAATAACTCATTTTTATTTTAACTATTTTAATATTAATTAATGTAATAACAAAATAGAATTTAATTTATTATAATAAAAATGTTTTAGTAGGTGTTTTTTCCAAACCAAAGAATTTATAAATTATCAAAATAATAATAACCAACAAAATGGTAAAGAATAATTGTAACACATATAGTAATTAATAATGAAATATCTTGAGGTATATTTAGAAATAAATTTCAACATGTTAGTAGCTAACTTAGATGTTGATGTTTCAAAAGTTCCAAAACATTGGTAATCAATCGTTGGTCACTATTATTAATTGTACTTACCAAACAGCTCCAATAGCGTATTAATTTAGTTAACACGCTACCTTAGACGCTATTTTAATGGTGTGTCAAATAGTGTATTAGTACTGAATTTAACTAATCGACATACATCTCATTACCAGCAAAGCTAATGATTTGATATAATCATCTATTTGAATTGGTGGTAATAGATATTTGGAGAAAGAAAAATGACAATCATACTCAAATGATATGGGAAACTTACAGCAAGAGCGCCAGAAAGTTGGTCCAACTGTCCTTTCATAGTATCAACAGCAGTAGCCAAGTTTTGCTTTGTAACATACATAAGGTCTGAAAACGAGATGCCCTAATCGATTTGATAAACATAAAAACAATCAACTGAGCCCCTAGAAAGTTTAAGTTGGTCTGAAAAGGAAACTTAGCACGAATAATACATGTAAGAAGAGAATTTAGAATAAGAAAAGTTCAAATGCTCGACATTAGAACGTACACATGCTATCTGATATGATACCAATTTGCATTGTTTAAAAATATAGTTTGTTGGTTAGAAAAATAGTGGGTAGTTGCAATCCACAATATTCCATTAGATCATCTTGATCACTAGTTTTGTTGTCAAGTAACTAACCTTTCATGTTATACATACATGATGTTCTAAATTTGTGGCAGCCTTTGAGAAGCTTATTATCAACTTTATATCGAAGTTTGGTCCACTCCACACAAACTATTTGTCATGAAGTTTTGTCATCTTGAATGGACAGGTTGTTAGTAGTGGTTGTGTTTAAGAGTCTTGCACTTTCACTATTAATAACATGTATCTTGTTTTCATTTTCATAGTAATTTTCAGTCTATCATTTTGGTATCATAGCAGAAAATATCCTTACACCTATCCACCTAGTACCCAATGATATAATTTTTCAACAGTTTTCAGCATAGTTCATCAATTGTAGATGCGACATCATTGGAAGCACAGAAAACAAGTTCATTCAAGAGAAATCTAGCTTTCATACAAAATCACAGATTCAAGTTCAAATCAAGATGGAGCTTCCTAATTTGAAGACATCAACATCGTACTTGCAGAAAATTCAATCAAATCAATTTATTTCTCTTCACCTTGAGGACAGGTGAAATTTTGGGGAAGGGTTGCATTGATAAGATATCACTTGTATTAGTTAAAAAGATAATGAGATTATTAAAAGAATAGTAGGTAGTTATGCTAATTTCTCCGTTAGTAGTTATGTTATTTAGTTGTAGTAATCAACCCTTCATGTTATAAATACATGGATGAGTTCTATCTTTACTTTTAGTCTTTGAAAAGTTTGTTTATCAACATTGTAATTGAAGTTTGGTCCACTCCACACGGACTATGGAGATTTGTCCTCTCGAACTAACAAGTTATTAGTTGTAATTGTGTTTAAGATTCTTGCACTTTTACTACTAATAACAATTATCTTATTTTCATTTCTATAGTCATATTGTCATTAATATTTCCAAGCTCTATAATTGGTATTAGAGCCAAAGATTCTAACACACTCATCCACCAAGTAATCTTTGAGCCAATATTCCAAAAAATTTCAACATTATTAGCTATTGCATATCATTGGTTTGTATTACAATTGATGCAAAACATTGGAAGCACAAAATAGAAGCAACATCCATCAAGGAGAAACCAACTTTCATGCCTCATCAGAAAGGAAAATTCATTTCACAAGAAGAAGATGAGGCTGAAAGTTTATGGTTCAAACATAATTCTCGGCATCATTACATAAACATGGGGTTTCATAAGTTTGACGAAATTAGCAAAAGATTATCAAGCTTATTCCACCTTGAGGTCAAGTGAAATTTTAGAAGGGGTTTAGTTCTGGTCGGTAGTGAGGGAGGATGTCATGGCAGTCATCCGGGAGTTCATCAGGGGGAACCGGGGCTTTGAACGCCTCAACCGGTTCCTGCTGTTCATGCTGCCGAAGCGGACGCCAGCAGAGAGAGTGGAGGACTTCAGGCCGATTGCCATATCTAATGCCATTTACCTACTGGTGGCTAGGGTATTGGCAAATCGGCTTCGTGAGGCGCTGCCGGATCTCATCCATCCAGCTCAGTCAGCATTCATCCGGGGGCGCAATATCACAGATAGCTACACCATGGCTTCAGAGATAGTCGCTCGGTGGAGGAGGACCACCTGCCAGGCTTTCCTATGGAAAGTCGATTTCTCCAAAGCCTACGATTCAGTCTCATGGTCTTTCCTTTGGCAGGCTATGCAGGTTCGCGGCTTCCCGGAGACCTGGATTGCATGGATGAAGCGTTGCATTACTACCGCTTCATTCTCGGTCCTGATCAACGGGACGAGATCGGGTGGGTGGGTACAGCCACAGAGAGGGGTCAGACAGGGCTGCCCGCTTGCCCCCATGTTGTTCGTGCTAGCAGTTGACGCTCTTGCGAGATGCACCCTGGCTGCATGCCAGGCTGGGATTATCAGGGGCTTTGAGGGGAGCCTGGTCCCGATCCTGCAGTACGCAGATGACACCACATTCTTCATAGAGGGCACAACACACATGGCCAGACGAGTAGCTATTTTGGTGGACCTCTTCGGGGCAGCGTCTGGTCTTCATATCAACCATGCCAAATCAGCTTTCGTACCGTTTGGCATGGTTGCGGAGGAGGCAGCTAGCTGTGCAGAGGAGCTCCGCACACCGACAGACTCTCTACCGATCACCTACTTGGGCCTCCCGCTGTCAGATCGGCATATAGGGTCACGGAGTTGGACCCCAGTAGTAGAGCGGCTGGAGCACAGATTACAGGGATGGAGTTCGAGACTACTTTCGAGGGGCGGTCGACTGGTTCTGCTACGGTCGGTTCTCTCAGCTCTCCCGACCTATTACATGTCAGTACTCCGGATGCCTGGGACAGTGATCAGTCGGATTGACTCATTGCGGAGCAGATTTTTCTGGCAGGGCTGTGGACAGGACAGACGAGTACATCTGGTCGCGTGGCATAGTATCTGCAGACCCACATCGCAGGGCGGGTTAGGCGTCAGAGACCTCCGTTGTGCCAACTGGGCTCTCTTGGCCCGGTGGGTTGGGCGCATCATGGGCCCCGAGGTCAGCCTTTGGCAGACAGTCTTTATCACATGCTATGGACGAGACCTTTCATGGGACTCGAGGACCTATCTCCCGCGCGGTGCCTCGTGTTTTTGGAGGGGTGTGGTGGCTGTGCTTTCGCGGGTACGGCCTTTCATGAAGCCATCGCTCGGCTCTGGAGAGGCCTTCTCCTTTTGGCAGCAGGAGTGGTGCCCGGGGGGTTCGCTAGCGACTACGTTCCCTCGGCTTTGGGCGTTAGCGACACACCCAACAGGATCAGTGGCAGAGTCTTGGTCGGAGGCAGGAGGCATGGGATCTGGCTCATGGACCCCAGAGTTTAGGTCCACCTTGTCAGATCAGCGGATAGCAGAGCTACTATTACTCCACCAGAGGATTGCACCTTTCCGGCCGGACCCCGCACGACAGGATGGGTGGGTCTGGGACCCATTGCCTTACTCGGCCCGCAGACTATACCTTCAGTTCCTCCCAGTTACCACCACTTCAGCAGAGCTCCTTTCGGACTGCAGATCTATTTGGCGACTGCGGTTACCTTTGAAAGTCAAGATTTTTGCTTGGCTTATGCGACGCGGTAGGCTTCTCACCCGAGCTTACAGAGCGAGATGGGCGCCCCAGGCGGAGACATCCTGTGTCATGTGTGCGGAGGCGGTGGAGGACATCACACACTTATTTTTTGGTTGCCCGACGGTACGGGAGATTTGGCGACAGACTGGCCGCTGGCTCACCTTCCCTTCGGATGCAGAAGATTTTTGGCGGCCACTGCGTACTTCTGCCAGTCGGAGGCTACCATTGATGACGTTTTTGGCCGGTTCCTGGGCCATTTGGCTCCAGCGCAATCGGATCATTTTTTGTGGGGAGAGATGCCAGGTCGAGGATGTTGTACACCACATCTCGTTTCTTCTTAGAGAGTGGGGTGTGGGGTAGGGGGGCTTCTCATCCTCAGTTTGTTTGTCATTTTTGCACTCTTTCTTCGAGAGCGTTTACTTGTACATGACTCTTTTCTATATATATATACATGGATGACAACCGCATCACCGGAAGTCATCCTTCTTCTCCTCAAAAAAAAAAAATTGATATGATAACAATTTGCAGTGCTTTAAAATATAATTTGTTGATTAGAAAAACAGTGAGTACTTACAACCCACAATGTTACATTAGTTTGTCTTCATCACTAGCTTTGTTATAGTTATAGTCACTAACCTTTCATATTATAAAATATATTATGGGTTCTATATTTTGTGGCAGCCTTCGAGAAGTTTATTATCAACTTTGTATTGAAGCTTGGTCCCTTCCACACGGACTATTTATTACGGAGATTTGTCATCTCGAATGAACAAGTTATTAGTAACGTTTGGTTTAAGATTCTTGCACTTTTACTACTAGTAACATTTATCTTATTTTCATTTTCATAGTTATTTTCAGTCCCTATCACTATCCTTATGTACTAATAGAATTGGATGACTAACATCTTCCCACCAACCTATAACTCCAAAAAAGGCGAAAAAAAATACTGTTTCGAGAATGAAAAAGAACCGAAAGCTAAATAGACAATGGATATTTTTTTCAGATGTAATTGCAGGTGGAAATCAAAAGCCACTATCCAAAAGAGAAGAACTCAAATGAATTAACAGTTGTATGAAGAAAGCATACTTTCCACCACATGTATCCATAGCCTAACGCTCCCAGAGTTGCAGCTGGCACTATAAGGGACCCTACACTTCCTGTTCGAAAGGGTAACTTAAATTAGGAAAAAATGAGCTAGGCTTGTACCACCAATAGTTATGCAATAAACATCTAACAATTTATTAGAAGTGAGACTGACAGTTCAAGTTGTATTTTCACATGACCACAGGAATAATATCTAATACACATGATACATGTTTTGCTGCAAGTATGCAAGCAAAACAAACCCATCTCACATGGATCTCAGCATTGAAACAGTATTACATAAAGAAACTCAATGACTAGAATGTTACTAGTAAACTTGTCAAACTCTTGAGTCAACTCTTAAACTCGAGTTTAGGACGGCAAAACGAATTAAATTAGCATAGAATCTTATAGGAACATAAACTCTAAGATTCTAGTCATAAAATTCATACGACTTTATATGAATCTACACGAGTCTATGTGACTTCTCATTTTATATAATAAAATTATTTTAAGAATTCACCTATTTAACATAGTCATTAAGAATGCAGTTTAAATAGAAATAGTCAATGAGTTAAAATAGTGACAGCTTATATTTTTTATGCTCAATAAATAGATATATTTGATGTTGATAATATATTAGTCATTTATAATTATGTATATTTGGTATATAAACTTTCTGATTTTATGATATGATTTCATGAGCCAAAAATTGGTTCTGCATAAACTCTCGAATTCAGCAAGCTTGGTTACTAGAAAAGTAATGGTTAAAAACAGTAGATAATGCTTCAAAACAACCTAGAGCCCAATTGAAAGTCAATTCATTGAAGTTTTATCCTAGATAGAAAGAGATACCTGCTGTGCCAGAACCTCCATTCACAACAGTTACCGGTTGACGTGAAGAGGCAAGTTGTCGCACTTCCATGGCCAACCGGCGCACCTAGTATTGCGGAAAAGTAGCACTTATATAAGCAAAAAGGTAGTCAAATTAAACAAAACTATTTGATTAATAGATTTTCCAGCATCAAAAGCAGCATCAAGATTACACATAATAAAAAGATAGCTAGGACACAACAAGATTTCACCTCCAGAATATGTACAAATACACTCCTACCATATTCAACCTTTCCAGGTGCAAGTTTAGAGTATTTAAATCTCCAATCTTGTGACATTAAAAGTTGACTACATCTCTTTGAGAATTTATTTTCTAGGGGTCGACTTTGATTGAAACACAAGAGAAGAAAATTGAAACACAAGAGAATCAAGTTCTTTAAAACCGCAAAAAGAGAAAGACAGAAGATGCCTGTGCAGCTATGGCATCAGCATGGTCGGGATCGCCTGATTTCCCGGCTGATTTATCCAAGGTCTTCATCATATCCTGCAAAGCCAAGGCACATATGAAGGTCACTTCCTTCAATCTCAAACGACAACCCACATAGAAATAGAAATAGAAGAAGAAAAAAAGGGATACCTGGATTTCCGATAAGATATCGGACAATCGCCCATTGCGCAGAACGATCGGAAGAGTAAACCCTAGAAGAGATCATCAATCATATAACTCCCGATCAAATAACTGAAGTAAAAATGAAAAAAAGGACGGAGAAGGAAAAGAGTGGTGCTCACCGGCGCCGACCAAGAGGACGACCTTGGAGAGCCCCATGCCCGCTTGCATCGCCATGGATTCCGATGGCGAGCTCTTCTTCGCCGGAATAAAACTGCGGCAGTAGGCAACAAAGACGGCGACAAGGAGAGATGGGGATCAGAGGCGAAGAGAGGAAAAAGTCATGTCCTTTTTTGGAAAAAAGGAATAAAATATAAAAAAAGAGACATTTATTTCGGTGGAACAGAACGGTAGAGCTCAAGGTTTCGGCTCGGGCGCCGCCACGGGTTGCGCCCACTGTTACTAGTTAGTTCCCTTTCGAGCTCGAGCTCGGATAGAACTGTAATCAGGGTTTTAACTTTAATTTAGAGTTATTTTCTCTAACACTTCATCAATTATGATTTTTTTATCTAATTAAATTTAAAATTTAAATTCTAAATTTATCTCATTTTATCTTCCATCATATTCCATCCAAAAAATTATTAACTTAAGTTTTATTAATTATGAAATATTATTTTTATCCTAAAAATATTTAGAAAATAAAAAAGTAAGGTTACAGATAATATCTAATTTTTTTAATAATTATGAAGTATCTTAACCATTTTTTATTTTAGTTTTTATATATTTAAAAGAAAGGATAAAGTGATATTTTATAATTAACAAAATAAGTTAATAAAATTGTGTATGAAATTTGAGGAAGCACTTAATTGATAATTTAAATAAGTTTATTGATTAAAATTTATAAATATATAGTTTAAAGTTATGTAAAAGAAAGTTATAGCTGATGAGCTTTAGAGAAAGTAACTTTTAATTTTTAGTGTGCATATATATATATATATATAGGTTATTTCCTTGTTCTAACTTTCATAAATAATATAATGTATTAAAATAATTATTTTTTTTTGTCTGAATTAATTTAGTAAAATTATTTTAAATGTGGCATTTTTTTCGATCATAATCAAATCACAAACAAACTTTATGTTGAGATTATTGATTTACTGGCATAATATTTTGGCATTGGTAAGCGAGAAATTTCAAGAAAATAGAAGCTCCAATATTACCAATGGAAGAAGATATGATTTATCAACAATTTCAAATATGAGTGCTTTGGTAGTGGGAGATTTTGAACTTTCAAAAAATGATAGAAATATAATTATTGCAACTCAAGTTGGACAATTGTAAAGAATAAATGAACTAAATGCTACATATTTAAGTTCGCAATATCTTTTGCTTTCTCCGTATGTTGAAGATAGTTATAGAGAAGGCATTCCATTTGCCGAATGAATCAAATGGGGAAAGAAAATGTGTTAGCATTCGAGAATATTTTGCTTACAAAATACAAGAAAGGAAGGATGAAGTTCCAACAATTGTATCTTCGAGTAGATTATTTGAACAATTCTTACTTGACACATTTTGTAATACCCGGATCCAATAACCCGCAACTCAGATCCAATAAGGGTAGAGAGCACTATAAATAACCCCTAGGGATTTGAGTCACAAATTTTTCTTAGGAAATTGTGGTCGGCCCTAGGCAAGAAAAATTCCTCTCCCATCTTCCTACGTGTTCTTCGATCTTTCTCTCATTTCATGGGTTTCATCCAGCCTAGGGGAAGAAGAACCACAATCTCAACAAGAGAAACACCGGAGAGGATGCCCCCGCACGCGTAGGACAAACTCCAACGAATCCGAAGGTATGTTCCCGGGCGAATTCCTTGTACGTAAGATGATGTGATGAATCTTGCATGTTTTCTTGGATTTTTCCTCTCATTTTCCCTAGAGATTGTTGTTTTGATGTTGAAACTTAGATAGGGGAAGTTTCTCTCACAAAATGAATGTAAAGAGACCAAAAAACCGCTGAAAAATGACGCTGAAATCCATAGAAATCGTGCGGCGGCAAAATACGAGACCCACGTGGGTTTAACGCGGACCGTGTTACATAATTGATGGCGGCGCACGAACACGAACCCTAATTGTCACATGTTGCATAACATGTGAGGCCACACGCGTTGCGTGACTGACAACACAGGCACGACTAGCGGACGCAGTCAACGGACGTGGGCGCGGTCAGCGGACGGGCGCGACGTCGGCGCTGTACGCGGCAAGTGTGGCAGGCAACACAGGATGGATGCACGACAGACGAACACGACGGGTGGATACTAAGAATATTCCTGATGTTGTTCCAGGGTAGATAACATTATTATGAAATCCCTGATGTTGTTTCAGGGTAAGTTGTATCGATGAACTCCTGATGTTGTTCCAGGATAAGTTGCATAGTTGAACTCCTTAGGTTGCTCCAGGAAAGGATAAATCTATTTATGATTATGACAGGCATAGACTAATGTTGCTTATTAGGTTGACCATTGATTGGAGTATGAAAAGTCTGATTTAATGTCATATTGATATCCTTATTCATGCCTTATGGTTATTACTTATCTTATGCACTTGTTACCTTACATACTGGTTTTATGCTCATGGGATATCATTTCTCCTGTGTTGAATCCACAGGTAACTAGGCTATGGTGGATTCCTGATGCTGGTGGTGTGTGACGGTTGATGCTCATGGTGGATCCTATTTACACATGGATGTCTTTTGAGTCTCTTTTATCATCTGATCTCTCTATTTTTGAATAATTGAGTTCTATGGTTGTATACCAAGATATTGATTTTCTTGTTGTTGAGAGACATGTAGACTCCCAGTTTGATTATCTTCTGCATTTTTATCTATTGAATCTTTTAGTCATTTCAGCCCTGGTTTCATTATTCTTTTTATTTCGCATTTTTGTAACCAGTCAAAAGGTCAAAATTTAAGCCAAGGTTTAGTTTGATGTGTAGTGTCTCCAGGTCCACATCTTTGTCATGTGGCGGGGTGTGGGTTTGAAATCGTTGTACATTTACAATGATTAAATTTTCTCGCTTGACATATATTAGAGATCAAAAGTAATTAAAAATTGAAATTTATAGAGGATAGCAAATGCTCTTTGAGGAAGGCACTAATCTTTGTTCTCATGGAAAGAAAATAATTTTACCTTCTAACTTTGTAGGTGGAGCACGATACATGCTTCAAAATTATCATGATGCTATGACAATATTTAAATGGGTTGGGCGCTCCTAAGTGACATGAGATTTGTATATTTGTTAATACTAGAAGACAAAATCGTGAAGACTGTCCAAATAATGTATCCAGAGTTTTCAAAATAAAATTGGATTGCTTATTAAAAGACTTAAATGACAATAAAGTTTTGGTGAAATAAAAGCAAGTATATATTTCAACTTTAAACTTAATCAATAGTTATATTAATTATAAATTTTACCAAAGTTATATTTCCTTAGTTATAGATTTCATACATTTACTTTTTTTTATTTAATACTTATTTTGCAATGATATATACAATTGAGTTTCAAAAATGTGGGTTGCCTCAACGTTACTTTTTCTTTATGAGTATAATAAATTTTCAACTGCAACATATATTCATCGAATAATTTCAACAAAAATACCAGTTGAATTGGCAGATCCTCATTATTATAATGCTATGAAAAGTTTCATGTTGTATGATCCATGTGGTGTTAATAGAAAATCTTCTCCTTGCATGCAGAATGGTAGTTGTACCAAGCTCTTTCCAAAAAAGAATGTACAATTAAATTTTTGATGAAGATTGTTATCATGTATATAGAAGAAGAGATATTGGTAGAACAATCAAGAAATATGGTGTTTATATGGATAATAGCCATTTAGTTCCTCACAACTAAAGTATGATGCTCACAACAATGGTGCAATCAATCAAGATACATCAAATATTTATTTAAATATGTTAACAAATGATATGATCAAATTTTTATTATTTTTTTCAAAGTACATACGAGGAAGGTTCGTCAAATATATGAAATAAATATGTATTATGATTGTCGATATATATTGTCATGCAAAGTTGTTTTTGGAAAACTTTTAACTTTCCAATTCACCAAAGAGAACTTCTTATTGAAAGGTTAATTTTTCATCTTCCGAATGAACAAAAAATTATGTATTATTTGATGTTTATCCCATCAATATTGTTGCCAATTGACAAATGTACATGAATCAATATTTTTGCATTGGTTTGAAGCAAATGATTTTTTTTAATGAAGTGAGAGGACTTAGGCAGACTTTCCTCTTAAATTTTCCTGGAAACAAAAAATAAAAAGATGGAAAAGAAGAAAACGAATTGGCTTTTCTATTGGTAGGATTTTCTTTGTTGCGCCTAAAAATGGTGAGCTAGAGCTATATTATTTGTGACTACTATTGAATGTAATTAAGGGCCCTACTTGCTAGGATGATCTTAGAAAAGTCAACAATAATATCTATGATCATTTAGGGATAGATGTTATGCACTTTATTTATTGGATGATGATATGTAGATGCTATAAAGGAAGCAAGTGCAATCTTATTTGAGACAATTGTTTGCAATGTTATTGTTATAGAATTCAATGGCAAAACCATATAATATTTGGGAGACAGCAGGACCATTGTTCACTAATGATATACTTGGTATATATATATAGTCTTACATTATTACTAAATGAATGCATAAAAAATGTGTTAGAATATTTTATTTTTGGCAATTGATTTACTTCTATTAATTTCATTGTTATTCTAACTCTAAATCTTTTTTTTTTATTTAGGTGTAATGCTAACGAATGATGAAATAAAAATTCGTTGCATGTAGAGGTGTTCACCAGGTTGGATCGACTCGATGAATCCGACGATATGAACCGATCCAATCTCAATTGCGTCGGGTCGAATCGTTGGTCGGATTCGAACCGATCTGATCACAACTCAATCACCAATGGATCGAGTACGAGTTTCAATTTTTCGAATCCAATCAACCTGATAACCCAAATTATATATATTTTATTAAATTTGAACCAATTTGTTCTTTATAAGAATTTTATATTACTTTGAAATTAAAATATATTAAACATTTATACTTTATATTCTTTAAAAGTATTACAAACCTTTAAAAAATATGTTTCCTTATTTTTAAAAATATAATTTATGTCACATATTATAAATAAATAAATAAAAATATAAAAAAATCAATTAGGTAAACTGATGATCCGACCCGATTCAACCCAACCCAATGGAGATCGTGTCAGATCGGATTCGATGACTAATTTGTCATTAACCCGATCCAACCCAACCGAACAAAATCAATCGGGTTGGGTCAAATTTGGGATCGGGTCAAATCCGACATGTGAACACCCCTAGTTGCTTGAAAAAATTAGAAAGAATTCTAAAAGGTTGTAACAAAAATCAGTTTAAAATAATGACATAGGTTAATGAAGACAAAATTGGTTTGTTTTTTTATTGGAAAAACATTCATCTGGAGGACTTGTTTTATGGAATAAGATCAAGAGGACATATTGTGCTAACTATTGCCTCAAGTGGTATTGTAAGCGCTTCTATTACATAGAGGTCGAACAACTCATTCAAGATTTTCGATTCCACTTAAGCCAAATGAAGATTTAACATGCAATATAAAATAAGGTATCATCTGGCAAATCTGATTGTCAAAACAAAGTTAGTTATTTGGGATGAAACACCAATGGTGCATAAAATATTGCTTTGAAGCTCTTGGAAAAACTTTTAGATATATTCTCATATTTAAGGATAAGTTAATTTTAAATGAACAATTAGGAGGCAAAATAGTAGTCCTTGAAGGCGATTTCAGTCAAATTTTGTAAGTTATTCCAAACGGTACAAAGCAAGATATCATTCATTATACTTTAGTTATGCGTATTAATGATCTCACTGACAAATTTTAAAGATAACAACACATATGCGATTACAAGATAGTCGAGCTAGCACAAATTTGAATGAATTGATTTTTTTTTCTGATTGGATAAGTATTGCTGATGGAAGAACTAGAAACTTAGTTGATGAAACTAAAAAAAACTTTGAATTCATTATGATCTTCTTATAAATTGTTGTGATGATCTCTACAACTGCTGAAAATACATATTCTATTTTTTATCATATTAATGATATGGATCACCTCCACAATAGAGCATTTTTTACATTGACTCTTGACATGGCATAATCAATTAAAAATTATATAGTTTCTCTTAACCATAGTACTGAGAAATCATATTAGAGTTTTGATACAATTTGTATGTCAGGTCATGCTTTTGGATATCTAGGACATATATATACACCTAATTTTTTAAACAATATTAAATACCCAAGAATTCCTTATCACTCAATCACTTTGAAAGTTGGTGTACCGTGATGTTGTGAGTAAATTACGCGAACGGTCGTCCAGCTTTACCCTCTATCTCATTGCAGTCACTAAACTTCAATTTGTAATGCGACAATCATCCAACTTGAAAAAATGTTCATGCACGATCATTATGATCAGTTACTATCGCTTTTTAGGTAACTTCGCGTACGTGGAGGCCACGAAAGCAGCTTCTCTTTCCTCCATGTCGATATAGATTATTATAAGGTTTTTTTCTCTTTCCTACGTAGCAATAGAAAAACAATGGCGGTCATCCCTCGTTGCTAGCGATTCTATTCTCCCTCATCGCCTGCAAAAGATGAGAGAGGAGGACAGTGATCGAGAGATTGGGAGAGAGAGAGAGAAGGGTCGTCAGGAGGAATGTCGTCAAGCTACCAACGCCGCTCCATCATTTAGTTGATTTCAACGCATTTTAGAATGCTCATCACCTCTTCGTTCTTGTGTATATCCTGCTGATACTCCACTCCTACTTCATCTTCCTCATGAGGAAGTGGTATAAGAAAATGGCAGGTTCTGGTTTTTCATCAGTTTGAAGTAATTAAGAGATATTGAGAGAGAGAGAGAAGGGGGGCAGTGGCCACCTCCTCTCTTCTCCCTCGCCGCCGACGAGGGAGAAGAGAAGAGGGGACCGCTGCGCCCCTCGATTGAGAGAGAGAGAGGAGGGGGCAGCTGTTAGGGAGAGAGAGAGATAGAGAGAGAGATAAGAGGGGGAGTGAGGGGAAGAGAGAAGGGGGGCAGCGGCCTCCCTCGCTGGTGAGGGAGAAGAGAGGGGCCGCTGCCCCCCTCGAGATAGAGAGAGGGAGGGAGGG
>LTAE01000350.1:9447-58466 GCA_001647135.1 Pontederia paniculata | reverse complement strand
GAGGGTGGGAGGGAGGGAGCGACAAAGAGAGAGAGTGAGGGAAAGAGAGGGAGGGAGGGAGCGTGAGAGCGGCAGAGAGAGGAGGGTCGCTGGACTCCCTTCCTCCCTCATTGTCGGCAACGAGATCACTCCTTCATTTTTTTTTAAATTTTTTTATTAATTTATTTTTTCCACGTAAGATAAATTAGTTTAATAGAAATATTAATTATTGCTACATAGAAGAGAGAGAAATCTTATAATATTATGATCGACGCGATAGAGAGAGAAATATCTTTTGTGGATGTCACATAAGCGCGGTAACCTAGAAACTTGATGCGAAAAATCACACGTATAAAAATACTCGACAAGTGTACTGATCGCACAAGTAATAAAAAGTGAATAGTGGGTTGTCGATCTCACAAACACTAATGAAATTAAAATCTGAATTCTTATTTGAAAACTTGAAAAAAGTAGTTTTAAAAATTTGTTTTGAAAAGAAAAGAAAATAAAATAAAAGAAAAAGATAAGAGAAAAAAAGAGATAAAAGATGAGATTAAGGTTTTCAAAAAAGTTCAAAAAGATAAAATTGATTAGGTTGGTTAGGGATAGAAATATGTTTTTACCACTGTTATCTCTTGGATATAATCAATTAAAATGTTTGAATATTAGATGTCACAAGGATTGATTTAATAATATAGGACTCCTCTCGGATGACCTAACTATTTTAATCATAATTTAAATTAGGAATATATAAACACATTAATCCCAAATCAATTAAGCTAAAACGCGATAAAATCCAATCCTAAATTGCTAGGCCTCTCTCGAGTGAATAGCAACCCATAATCTATGAATTCTAGAATCAGATAGACATAAATCCTCGCATCCGAAAAGATAAATGCTCGAAAATGGCCGAATAGAAATACACCAGAAAACGGCCCGCATCGTGTCTGAACGGACCGCGTTCGGGCACATGAAAACATGGCTGTTGAGATGATAAGAGGGAATGCGATCGAGTCGGCTAAGATCATGAGTGTGTTCATCTCAAAAATCAATAAAATATTTAGAAACTACGAAATAGGGCACGTGATACAACACAACATGTGATGATTATGGCAGAGATGCGGTTGAGTCGACAAAGATCGTGACCGTGTCTTAAGGAAAATAATATAATATTCAAAAATGGCGTGTGCACGATGCCCATAAAATATAGAATAACATGATCGAGTCAGTTAAGATCACGACCACTTTTTTCTTTTGGTCTATTAAAATATTCATAAAAACTTGCAGATGAATGAAACAGACAGTGGCGCATAGGAGGGAAACTATGCACAAATAATTCAGAGTAAAAACGCTAACAATATATCGCTATTAATGTTAATAAATTACTCAGTAGATACTAAGAACATTAGAAATTCAGATGCAAGTTCATCTAACAATTCAGAATAAATTAATCCAAAAGACTAACATGGTTTTAATAGAATTCTTCCCTAACCAGTTAACTAAAATAAAAAGAAAAGAAAACTATAACTAACATATTCTGTAGGACTTTGTCAGAACTTCGTCATTGGATCTCCTCCTCTCCACACCAGAGCTGCAGACAGAAGGCTTGAATTCTTCAATCAAGGATACCTCTAGGGTTATAGGGGGCTCTATTTATAGGAAAAAGTTAATATGAGAGCCCTATATCCAACAGTGAAAATTAAAAGTTTGTGTCTTGTACATCAAGTTGTAATCAGGAGTCGTCCGTTTCGTTAAACCGCCCTTTAGATGTGACAACACGGCCCGTGTTGGTTGCAAAACAACCCGCGTTGAGCTGGTAGGAGTTGGATTCGTACACGATTGTCAATGCGGACGGTTTTGACATCATCGTTGATATGTGGCACCTTCTGATTGGGCGAAGCCACCGTTTTGACGTGGAACACGGTAGTAGCTTGCTGACGTGGCTGGAACATGGCCCGTTTTGAGCGAGCGCGGTCCGTGTTCGTTGAAGTTGTGATACATGATTCGAGCGACGAACATGGCCCGTTTTGTGCAGCACGCAACTCGTGTTCTTCTTGATTCAATGGAAGTCGCGGGCTCTATGATCTTCTATTTGGATTCTTTGAAGTTTTGAGACTCTTTTGCCTGAAAATTCATCAATAGACAACATATGAGTAGTTTCTGACTCTTAGACAAAATATGATGAATTAAAGTGAAAATCATGAATAAACTTATACTAAATGTCAAAAATGATATGAAATGGATGCGTGCAACATGTATATTTTTGCTCATATCAAGCATCCCCAAGCTTGAACACTTGCTTGTCCTCAAGCAAAAACTTAAAGACAAAGCTCAAGAATTAAAAGAGTCCATCAGAACTTTCCTCTCATTAACCACTACTTTCCTCCTGTTGTGCTTTTATATAAGCATCACCAGAGTATCTATCCTCTGTCCAAAAGATCCGTAGACTTGTAACAATCAAGAACTTAGACATATTTAAACATTTTAAGTCTAGCTCCATAAAGAAAAATAGTCATCATATAGTTGCATTAATGTTGAAAGCACAAGTAAGAGTTGAGCTATCAACATTGTTATATTTATTCTAAGTTCTAGTCTCCAATTAGAGTACACAAGGTCGTCCAAATAACATGCTTTGAACTAAAGACTCCCAAACCAGATGGTCTTAGGGCAACAAATGTTAAGGCACCCCTCGAGTTTAGTAGCTAGAACAAACCCTGGTTCTAAGTGAAGATTTAAAACCAAATTGTGATTTGAATACTCCAATGCTTCTCTATATTCCACGAGGTAGTCCCTGTAATGGGCTTTCAATCGGCAGATCCCAGGCCAAAAGGTCTTAGGTTGATAGGCAAGAATCCCCTACGGATCTAATAACCCGGACACACCAAGGTTCCAGATAACACTTTTGTACTTACTCAACAATTTTTATGCAATTCAAAAATTTTCAATTTTTTTCGATTTTACCATCTTTATACTTATTCAAAATAAGCTCAACAATTACTTAATGTGTTCAATAAAAAGGCAGATATAATCAGGACATAAAATAAATAAAAGCCAACTAGACAAGTAATGCAGTACAAAGTTCATAATTTTACATGGCAACAAACTACTTTCCAATGTCTATTACTCTGATGATAATCAATAAAAACAACAACAATTAAATTTCATAGGATAGAAAAGTGTCTTAAGTCAGTACTTGAAGTTAGTAAGTATTAGTAAGTTAGTTAGTTTGACACGAGATAATGTAATTTTTTTTATAATTATTCTGACAGCATGCAATAAAAATTCAGTACATAAGCAAACATGCAACAAATGCAGAAACAAAAATGCATGACAAATGCAACACCCCCAAGCTTTAAATCAAACACTGTCCTCAATGTTGAGAAGCTTTGAGGAATACGAACAAAATGCAGACTCACAAAAGTAGAAGAAAGAGGAGAAACGACCTATATTCATCATTGTGGTGGCGGTGGAGGCCAAGGTAGTCCCATCCCGAAGTGACCCTGGCTGATGCGGTAATCCTGTTGACGTTGCATCATCCTCGCTATCTCGACTAAATGCTAGCGGTTCTCCTTTGCAAGGCGACGGTCATCCTCTGCTCGGCGTCGCTCCTCCTGCATGAAGTCCTACATATGGTCTAGTTGATGATGATGCTCCTCGATGGAATGATCCACATAGTCCAGTCGGCTCATGTTAGCCTGCTGATACTCTGCATGGTCAGCTCTGATCCCCTCCATGGTGCTCTGCAGAGCAGCAAAGTCGAAGGCGCCTTAAGAAGTAGAAGAACTATATTGCGGCGCATAAGCGAAGCGGATAGGTACGACGTGCTCTGGTGGCTCTGAAGGCAGAACAATCTCCTCGGGCATATGGTAATGTGGATCGTTGTATGCAGGCTCCTCCTGATAGTCATGCCTGGGATATGAAGGACCCTCTTGATAATCATACCGGGAATATGAAGGACCCTCTTGGTAATCATGTCTGGCATATGAGGGACCCCCCATCGGCTGTGCAGGTTGTGTTGGCTTCTCAAACTCAATCCTCAATAGCTAGGGGAGGAAAGTAAATCCAGTTGGCATGATCCAAAACTGTGATCCGTGCCCTATTGCTACAAGCAATCTTCTCCTTGCGGCACCTGAAAATGAAGTATGGCTCACCCCGAATCATCGTAATAAGCTTCATATGAATTACCTTCATGCGATCGATCCAGGATGGTGCTAGAGGTAGCAGGGATGCAAGGTGAAGATGGCAGTACTCCACGATAGTTGTGACCAAGCCACCAATGACGATGGTGCCCTTAGTCTTCTTCACGCATTTATGCAAGTTGAAGGCTAAGAAGGCACCAACATTGATTTGTCTCCCCTCGAGCATTGCCCACATAAGAAACAACTTAGTCTCGTTCATAGCCCCGTCGGTGTCACCTCGACCATAGATAGTGCTGGACAGGATCCTGTGGACATATTGCAGTATTGGGTTCTGATCCTGCTCGCCTTGGTGCGCACCAGCTGTAAATGGTCCTCTCCTATAATGGCTCTCCAAAAATCAGAGGGGCTGAAATCAGTGTTATCGGGATTATGGTCGAGCTCAGGAAATCCAAACACAACATTGAGTTCCCTCAAGGTCAGTTTTAACTCCACGCTGTATATCCAAAAGGAGACGGTGGACACCTCCCGTCTGGACCTCTGTCTATGTGGGGTCAATCTGTCGATATGATTAGCCTCGAAGGAACTGAAGAACTCATATGTCAACTTCACATAAGTCGGCCACTGCTTTAGTAAAAACTCTCCCATGCCGACCCGACCAAAAAGTGTGACAACATCATCATAGACTCCAATCTAGTGCATAGTGTCAAGGCAGGCATACTTAGTGACGATGACTGGAAGTTTCCCTAGTATAATTTCTCCTGCTCCCAGTCTCTATACTGAAAGTGCACTGGCCTTGGAATCATGGTTGGGTCTGGCATCTGGGCTCGGGCCTCCTCCTCCTCCATTACTTCTAGGGTTTGGCGTCGGGACGCATTTCTGCAATCGAAAATGGTCTGCGCTAGAGGAGAAAAATGTTGAGTGTCGAAGGAGCTAAACACAGTCCGTGCTGAAGGTAACGGGGCGTTTCAGGCAGCTTTCGATGCGGCTCGATGTGTTCGTCAGGCGCTGCATTGGAAGATGAAGAGACGTGGTGGTTCCAGGCCTCATTGAAGTGTGCGGCGTGTTGTTGCAAACGAAGGTGTGCGGCCGATGTCTGGATTGATTGGTGCAAGCGACTATTGCGTCGAGTTGTAGAGAGATGGCGTCGGTGCAGGGCGTGACACGATCGATGAGCGCGGGCGGAGTTGAAGACACGACCGGAGAAGAAGATTACGAGCGAACACCGCCGGCGGACGCGGTCGGAGATGGAGATGCGGCGGTGCTGTTGCAAGCGATTGAGGGACGCGGCCGGAGTTGCAGTGGACGCGAGTGGAGACGTGCAGCTGAAGTCGCTGAGTGTGGGCAAACACGGCTGGAGAAGACGATGCGGTCGGAGAAGATGATGCGACTGGAGAAGACGATGCGGCCAGAGAAGCAAACGCGGGCGAAGTTGCAGAACGCGACCAAAGAAGAATGCGATTGGAGGTGTTTCGGCCAAAGGTAGAAGGATGTGTGATTTGCAGACGGAGAAGAGAAGAAGGAGAAGTGATTTTATAGAAAAAAGATTTTTTACCTTATTAATGTGGTTGTTGGACGATGACAGTTAGCACGGCGATCGAGGTGATGCGCGGATCACGGTGCATCTACCAAGGGCACACGTGCTGACATATGTGATGAGAGAATGACACGGGCCATTTTGCGTGACACGATCCATTTTGGCTTGCGTGATCGCAGGTAGGATTTGACCGTTCGCTGACTCGTTGACTGATGTGACGGGTCAATGTGGATCACGAGGATTTGACACGTGACGCGAAGAACACAAACCACGTTTATTTGTATATTGAACGACTGATATGCATGCTGGTAATTGCCGACTCGGTCCGTTTTATCCAAATATTAAATGGTCCATTTCCCTCGACATCGAAAATGTTCTCCAAAGCTCCTTCTTCTCCCTTCGAACACAGTCCGTGCTGGTCTGAAACGGATCGTGTTCTGGACCAGAATTTGACTAGACCAAAAAAGAAAACATAAAAAAGAAAAAAAAGGTTTGGCAGTGTAGTTCTAAGTTATAGTCGTTAGCTTGACTTAATTTGACCCGATCTAGCGTTCTTTCATAACGATGTTCTCTATTTTGACATGATGAACTCCTTCAATAAAGTGCTTGCCCATTGACTTTAAAGGTATGTGATCCTTTTAATGTTTTAAGTTCAACAGCCCCAAAAGGAGAGGAATTAAGTACTTCAAATGGCCCTGTCCATCAGGACCTGAGTTTACCCGGGAACAACCTAAGTATGGAGTCATAAAGAACTACATGTTGACCAAGCTAAAAATCTTTCATCTGACTTCTCTAGTCATGCCATTTTTTTGTGCGTTTTTTATATATCTTGCTATTTTCATAGGCGTTGCTCCAGAACACGTCGAGCTCATTGAACTTGAGTAATCTCTCTTTTCCTGACTCACTGGAGTCAAAGTTCAGAAATTTTGTAGCATAGTAGGCTTTGAGTTATAATTCCACTAGTAAATGACATGCTTTTCCAAACATGATGTGTGCTGATTATTCAGATAAAATCGCTAGCAAGTGCACTAGTCGTATCAAGTAATAAAGAATGAGTAGAGTGTCGATACCACGAGGATTGATATTATTATCTATCTAATTTCACCAACTAATAGGAGATAACAAGGTTTTATGAAAAGGATAAAAGATCAAATTAAAGATAAAATTTAGAAAGGTTGATGTCAACAAGCACTAGTCCATGATGAATAATTAAGGAAAAATCAGGTTTTATTAAATCTCAGTTTTGTCAACTTTTAAGAGGATTAGAGTTTCCTATATATATGACTTCCTATCCAAGATGAGCCAACTATCTCAAGCTTAAAGGATCAACTGTTCCTATCCAAGATGACAATCAAATCTAGTAGGTAAATTGAGATGCATAAAGATGAATGCCCTAAACTATGAATTATTCCTATCCAGGATGCTAATGTCATAGACCTCACAATATGATATTCCTATCCATGATGCTATCTATGTGTGGTATGACATGTCATGAATAAAATTCAAAGATCAATTCATAAAATTCAGAAAAGTCACGAACATGTTATTCCTATCAAGGATGCTAACAGATCATGACATCAAAGAATTTATGAAAGACATGAAGAATCACATGCATACACATAAAATATTGAATAAACTAAAATTAATATGAAAAGCTAGGGTTTATCCAATTTTTCCTTTACAATAGAAATTCTTCACAAAATATAGATCTAAGAACATACATGAGAGTTCATCCTTCGGATAATAAAAGAGGGAAGATACACAAAAACTCAAAAATAGAACTCTTCGATAAGGTTGCTGCAACACTTCGTCTCCTCCTTTGCGTGTAGGCACTTCCAGGCTTTTAGAACCTCCCAGGCTTGAAGAACCTCATAGGCTTTCAGAACATCCCCTCTTTGAGATTTTGATGGCTATTTATAGGTTAGAATAACCCTAGACTTGATGAAAATCATCCAGGAGAAGATCACGCTTCAAAAGAAATCATAACCGTAAAAAATGACTTGAAACAATCTCAAAATCGTGAAAATGTGCTTTTCCTGCACATCGTTATGGACCGTGATAGATTTGTCACGGTCATGACCAAAGGAAAACTAAATCACACTTCTAGAGTTGTCACGGGTCGTGACAGGGGTGTCACGGTCATGACCGAAGGTAAAAAATGACATAGAGGCACAAACTCATTTGGGGTGTCACGGGCTGTGACAAGATTGTAACGGCCATGACAGAAGTTGAAGAATCCCCTGGCCGTGACAGGCGTTCTGGGCGTGAAAACTCTATTCTGGTCAATTTTGAGAGTCACGGGCCGTGACTTTCTGTCACGACCATGATTGACAACCTTGCAAAAAATCACCAACTTAAAATCGTGATTTCAGGCTCATTTTAACTCCGATTTGAATGTCATTTTTTTAGCGTCTCTTCGTCCTCTTGCCTCCTACACAATAAAATTTAACAATTTTTATTTTTAAAATAAATGTAAAGAAGTACATAAAACGATACGTGCGACATAGAAATGAATGCAAATTAGACCAAGTAGGCTATAAAAATATGATTAATTTGGCACGCATCAAATACCCCCAAGCTTCAACTCTTGCTTGTTCTGAAGCAAAATTCTAAAACAAATGCTCAAGACTCTTCCATCATAACATTGACCATGCAGACCAATACTTTTCTCACACCCTATTTCTCCTGCTCCTCACTAGTAATGCACTTTTATCTATCTTTCAATGTCACAGAGTTTTGACTCATAAATAATTTAAACATAGTCGCTCATAGTTTAAAGACAAACTATAATAATTTACAATATTAATGTTGAAAGAACGAGCTTATACTATTAAACAATGCATATTACAATATTTATCCACTTTTTCTTTAGAGTTCCAACAAAACTAGGTAATTGACTTAACACTTAAATGCTTCTCCAATTTGCACAAGGTGGTCCATGTAGCGGATTTTCGATCGATGGATCCCATACCAATTGGTCTTAGGTCACCAGGCATGAACCCCTACGGATTTACTTGCCTGAACGCACCCAGATTTATGAATAACACCCAAGGGCTACTTAAACTCTTTTGCTTATACTTCTTTTTCATAATCTTTCTTTCAACTCTTCTTTTGCATATTAGATTTTTTTTCAACTTTTTCACATATTTTTTTATAAGCTCCAAAAATACTCAATCATTCAATAAAAAGGTTGTAAATATATATATATTCCACTACAATAAAGCTGAAAGAAATTTGTGGTTTATAATGTCATCACTCTATCTAGACTATAGTACACACATGTGATTTGCATTCAAAATGAGGCACTCAAATTTCATAGATCATATAACTCAACTCTAGAATATATACTTGATTAAAACAAAAAGTTAAGCAATGGTAGCATAATTTTTCACATTTTTATATTGACACATTGATGCATACAACTGACTCAAACTAACAAAAAGACACATGCTACTGACAGTGGACTCTTACAAAATGCATGAAATGCAAACTTCCTCAAGCTTAAACTGAACATTGTCCTTAGTGTTTAAGTCTCAGCCAAGGGAGATGACAAAATGACAATTAAAGAAAAATATGCATGAAAAGAAAAATACAACCTGACTAATCCATCACAATGGCTGCAAGGTGAAGAACGTTCCATAATGGCCCCCGAGCTAGTGTGATAATTGTGCATGCGTCGAATTATCTTGTCGATGTTGTCCTGGTGTGTATGACTCTTCATAATAATCTCCAACTGGCACATCTGCTCCGCTCTGATTGCCTTCAAGGTAGACTGAAAAATCATACTATGTAGAGTAGGAGGGATAATGTACATATCATCAGTATACTATAACTTTCCAAGGTGAGACCAGTTTCTTTTTTTCAGAAATACTTTTTGAAGAAATTTCTGAAGCGATGACTCCTAGACTCAGAAATTTACTAAACAAGACTCAAAACTCCAAGACTATAATTCTAAAACAAAAAGACTCCAAAAAACTAAGACTCTAAGATATAGAACTATCTAAGAGAAGGTTTCTGTGGCTAAGTTATAGTTGTTAGCTTGACTTTGCCTCAAATTGTGCTCAGATGTATGTGAAGTTGACATTATCCACATGCAAATAGATGAAGAAAAGAAAAGAAACAAACTCACCAAAAAAATTTATACTTTCAGCACGATGGTGGACACAAATATTCTTCCAAAGTCAGGATCCATTATTCTTTGATTGCTTGGCATTGTCCATCTGGAGGCTTCGCTTGCCATTGGTGGCGATGTAGGAGATATTGGTTGAACTTGAGTTGAACGTTTTGGCCTCCATTGCATCACTACAATATTTGAGGTTGATTGCATATCCCTCCTATCTAATGATAGGCATGAAGAAGATGATGAGGCCTCTTGCAACGCCATTGCATTGAGATAGATGATATATCTATTGTTGATGGCATGCTTCTCTCCCCAGGTGGGTGATCTGGAGACAATATGATAGAAGTGGTTGGAACTTCCAAAGGTGACTCCTCCTTCGGGCTTGTCCATCTTTGATGATGTATGCACTTGTCTCTTTGACACGCCACTGGGTTGTCCATGTTCCAAAAAAAATTCTTTCGGGCCGCCATCTTTGTTTATATAAATAGTGACATGGACATATGATGAGTGTAGAGTCCTCCTTGATGCCCTTCTCAGAATTAGCATTTTGAGAAATCAGTTGCGCAACTTGATTCTCTAATGCATGTAATTTTGCTTCAAGGTCATCAAACCTGAGTTGACTCTCTAGTTCTTGAATGACAAAATCATTTTCGATTTTGTCCTTCCATTGTAATAGTTGTGACTCCAAGTTTTGGATGAGTTGGTCTTGCATTTTGATCTATTTTCAATTGTTGTGATGAATTGATCAACTATCTCTTCAAGATCTGACTTTGATTTGCAGGATGGAGTGATGGCGCCCTCTGTATTAATGTTGCATTGTCTTAAATTTGCAAGTAGTCTCTCTAGATTTGATATTTGATCTTGTTGTACAAAGCCTTTTTTCACTAGGGAGCTCATCACATTTGTGATCATAGCAAGGGGATCCCCAGGTAGATCATGTGTTTGAACTTGTTGAGGCTTCCATATGTTTCTTTGAGTAGAATGTGCCTCTGTCTGGGTTGTATCTTGCTTGACAATTTCTTGATTCTTATCAATTTGTTGATTAATGTTTGCTTTCTTCTTCGTCATCAAGGATTTGATGATGTGAGCATGATGATCAACTTGTGTACAAAAAATTTCTCCTAAAAAGCTTACACAGGACTACAAGAAAAGTGAAAGAAAAAGAAAAAGAAAAAGAAAAAGAAAAAGAAAAAGAAAAAGAAAAAGAAAAAGAAAAAGAAAAAGAAAAAGAAAAAAAAGAAAATAAAAATCTCAAAGTAGGTAATGAAATTAGAATAGTTAATGAATAAAACAATCCCCGACAACGGCGTCAAAAATTTGGTACGTGCTAATTATGCAGATAAAATCACTAGCAAGTGCACTAGTCCTATCAAGTAATAAAGAATGAGTATAGTGTCGATCCCACGAGGATTGATATTATTTTATCTATCTAATTTCACAAACTAGTAGGAGATAACATGGTTTTATGAAAATCATAAAAGATCGAATTAAAAACAAAATTTAAAAAGGTTGATTTCAACAAGCACTAGTCCATGATGAATAATTAAGGAAAAATTAGATTTTATTAAATCAAATTCAGTTTTGTCAACTTTTAAGAGGATTAGAGTTTCCCATAGATATGACTTCCTATCCATGATGAGCCAACTATCTCAAGCCTAAAGGATCAACTGTTCCTATCCAGCTAGGATGACAATCAAACCTAGTAGGTAAATTGAGATGCATAAAGATGGATGCCCTAAACTATGAATTATTCCTATCCAGGATGCTAATGCCATAGACCTCACACTATGATATTTCTATCCAAGATGCTATCTATGTGTGGTATGACATAAATAAAATTCAAAGATCAATTCATTAAATTCAGAGAAAATCACGAACAGTTTATACCTTTCCAGGATGATAACATATCATGACATCAAAGAATTTATGAAAACATGAAGAATCACATGCATACACATAAAAGACTGAATAAACTGAAATTTATATGACAAGCTAGGGTTTATCCAGTTTTCCCTTTACAAGTAAAAATTCTCCAAAATATAAATCTAATGAGAGTTCATCCTTCGAATAATAAAAGAGGGAAGATACACAAAAAAATCAGAATCAAAACTCTTCCATAAGGTTGCTACAACACTTCGTCTTCTCCTCTGCGTCGTCTTCTCCTCTGCTAATGTCATAGACCTCACACTATGATATTCATATCTAGGATGCTATCTATGTGTGGTATGACATGTCATGAATAAAATTCAAAGATCAATTCATAAAATCTATAGAAAATCACGAATATATTATTCCTATCGAGGATGCTAATAGATAATGACATCAAAAAAATTATGAAAGACATGAAGAATCACATGCATACACATAAAAAAATTGAATAAACTAAAAGTAATACGAAAAGCTAGGGTTTATCCAGTTTTCCCTTTACAATAGAAATTCTCCACAAAATATAGATCTCAGAACTGACATGAGAGTTCATCCTTTGAATAATAAAAGAGGAAAGATACACAAAGAATTCAAAAACAAAACTCTTCGATAAGGTTGATGCAGCACTTCGTCTTCTCTTTTGCGTGTAGGCACTTCTAGGCTTGAAGAACCTCATAGGCTTCCATAACATCCCCTCTTTGAGGTTTTGATGACTATTTATAGGTTAGAATAACCCTAGACTTGACGAAAATTATCCAGGAGAAGATCACGCTTCAAAAGAAATCATAACCGTCGAAAAATGACTTGAAACAACCTCAAAATTGTGAAAATGCGCTTTTCCCACACATCGTCACGGCCTGTGACAGATTTGTCACGACCGTGACCGAAGGAAAACGAAGAAATCACACTTTTGTTGTTACGGGTCGTGAAAGGGGTATCATGATTGTGATCGAAGGTAAAAATTGACCTAAAGGCACAAACTCATTTCTGAGGGTGTCACCGGCCGTGACAGGATTGTAACTGCCGTGACAAAAGCTGGATAATCCCCCCTGGTCGTGACATTCATTTTGGGCGTGAACTGCATTCTGGTCAGTTTTGAGTTTGTCACGGACTGACAGCCTTGCAAAAAAATCCCCAACTTAAAATCGCGATTCCGGGTTCATTTTAACTCCGATTTGAATGCATTTTTTTATATCTTCGCCTCTTCGTCCTCTTGCCTCCTAGACAATAAAATTTCACAAATTCTATAGTTTTCTATTTTTAAAATAAATGTAAAGAAGTACATAAAACGATGCATGCAACATAGAAATGAATGCAAATTAGACCAAGTAGGCTATAAAAATACGATTAATCTAGCACGCATCAAAACACAAACCTATAGGGAGACATTCCAATTGTTGTTTTGAATGCAGTCTGATAGACTTAGAGGGCATCATCCAGTCTAAGGGATCAATCCTTCTTGGATGAGGATGAGTTGACTGTCTTCTCAAGTATTCTCTTGATTTTCCTATTTGAAACTTCCACTTGACCACATGATTGAGCATGATAAGGGGTGCTTAGCTTGTGGGTGACTCCAAATTTGCCCAACAGATTAGTAAAAAGTCGGTTGCAGAAATGTGATCCATTGTAAAAAATGATGGCCCTAGGGGTACCAAACCTGGTGAAAATATTTTCTTAAAAAATTTCACCACCACCTTTGCATTATTGGTAGGTGAGGCCAGTGCCTCTACCCACTTGGACACCTAGTCAAAGATTTGGGAAAGGGTCCCATAAAGTCTATGCCCCATCCATCAAATATATAACATGTTCTGCAAGGGCATCTCATTTCGCTTAGATATGTTACCTATCCTTTGACAACGATCACAAAATTTGCAAAATAGTTGGGCATCCTTGAATAATGTGGGCCAGTAGAACCCACTCCCTAGAATTTTAGAAGTTGTCGTGTTAGGCCCAAAATGTCCTCCAGCTCCTTTTGAGTGGCAATGCTCTATTTGTCATGGACTTCTTCATCAGGAATGCAATGTCTGATGATCTGATCAGCACAGACCCTGAACAAGTATAGGTCCTTCCAGGTATAATGTTTCACCTCAGAGAAAAAACTTTCTTTTCTGTTGTAAGGTCCATCCAGTAGGTTATCCATCCCCTTGCTAAAAAATTAGCAAAGTTAACAAACCAAGGAGAGTTAGCAATCAACCTTACATCAACAATCATTGTGCAGTCGAAAATGTGCTCATCCGGGAAGTCTTCCAAGATGTATGTCTCTTCATTAGGTGCAGGCTCCAATAGTGAGAGGTGGTCAGCTACCACATTTTATGTTCCCTTCTTGTCTCTCATTTCGACGTCGAACTCTTGTAGAACGAGTATCCATTTGAGCAGTCGAGGCTTTGCATCCTTCTTTGTCATCAAGTATTTTATAGTTGCATGGTCAGTGTAAGCAATCACCTTTGAACAAATCAGATAAGAGCGAAATTTATCAAAAGCGAAAACTACAACCAAAAATTCCTTTTCAGTAGTCGCATAATTCATCTGCATCGGTCTCAGTGTGCGACTGGCGTAATAGATAACTCTAAAAATCTTTTCTCGCCTCTAGCCCAGCACTGCGCCAATGGAGGTGTCACTGGCATCACACATCAGCTCAAAGGGCTAACTCCAGTCTGGTGCTACAACAACTGGGGCAGTGATAAGCTTCTCCTTCAGCAGGTTGAAGACAACGATACAGTCTGAGTCAAAACAGAACTTGACATCTTTTGAGAGAAGATCAGTGAGGGGTTTAGTGATCTTTGAGAAGTCCTTTATAAATCGACGATAGAAACCAGTATGTCCTAGGAAGCTTCTCACCCCTTTGACTGTTGTAGGAGGTGGGAAATTGGCAATGTTTGCCTTATCCACTTCGATTCCCCTTTCAGAGATCTTGTGGCCTAAGACAATGCCCTCCTGTACCGTGAAATGACACTTCTCCCAATTGAGGACTAGATTAGTCTCTTCACAGCACTACAAAACAGATTCTAAATTTGTTAGACAATTATCAAAAGAGCTACCAAATAGTGTGGAATCGTCCATGAATATTTCTAGAATCTTCTCATTCATGTCCACGAAAATTTCCATCATGTAGCGCTGTAAAGTAGCAGGAGCATTGTAGAGTCCAAATGGCATCCTCCTGTATGCAAATGTGCCATAAGGACAAGTAAAAGTAGTTTTCTCTTGATCCTCAAGTGCAACAGGAATTTGATTATAATCTGAATAACCATCAAGAAAATAATAGAAATTGTATCCTGCAACTCTCTCAACTATCTAATCAACAAAGGGCAATGGAAAGTGGTCCTTTCATGTGGCCTCATTGAGTTTGCGATAATCGATGCACACACGCCAACATGTGATAGTCCTAGTGGGTACTAGCTCATTCTGCTCATTCTTTATTACTGTTGTCCCACTCTTCTTAGGAACCACTTGTACTAGGCTAATCCATGCACTGTCAGAGATGGGGTAGATGATGCATGCATCCAAAAGTTTAATTGCCTCTTTTTTCACTACTTTCTTCAAAGTTGGATTTAGCCTTCTTTGAATCTGAGTTGTCGGCTTGTGATTATCTTCCATGAGGATTTATGCATGCAGACATCTGGAGAAATTTCTTTTATATATGAAATAGACCAAGCAATGACCTTCTTCCATCTTTTGAGGACCTTCAGTAATTTCTCCTCCTTGTCACAAGTCAGATCAGCATAAATGATGACAAGACAAGCATCCTTTTCTAGGGAAGAATACTTCAAATGCCTTGGTTATTCCTTTAGCTCAGGTCATGGGATTGGTACTTCAGAATGCTCTTTGGTGGTGGGTAAGTCCCCAACCACCTCTTGCTTTGAAGTATCTGGGATGTCCTTCAATAGCTTTCCCTCCATCTCATATGGGTCCATAATGGTTTCTGAGACAATCCCCTCAACATTCTCACTCAGCTCCTCATCAATTATATCCATAGAGAAATAAGATAAGTTAGCAGGTTGTTTCAAAGAGTTGGCAATATTGAAGTTTAATCTCATTGTTTACCTTGAATGTGATCTGACCTTTTTGTACATCAATCAGGGTATTACCAATAGCCAAGAAGGGTCTTCCAAGAATGATGAGGGCCTTTGGTTCAGAAACCATATCTAGGATGAGAAAATATGTTAGGAAGATAAATTTGTCTACTCTCACTAGCACATCCTCTAGCAGTCCTCTGGGTCTCTTCACAGATTGATCAGCAAATTGGAGCATTATAGATGTTTCCTTCAATTTTGCAAGGCCAAGTTTTAGAAATATAGAGTATGGCATCATATTAATACTAGCACCTAAATCACATAGGACTTTAGAGCAAAAGAAATTCCCTATAGTGAAGGGAATCGTGAAGCTTCAATGATCCTTTTCCTTCATTGGTAGCTCCCCTTGGTAGACAACACAACACTGTGGTACTTTGACTAACACTGTAGCTTCAAATTTTCTCTTGTTTGACATAATATCCTTCATGATCTTTGCATAGGTGGGCATTTGCTTCAAGGCTTCATGGAAGGGAATGTTGATGTGGATGTCCTTAAAAATTTTTAGAATTTGGTGAAGTGCTTGTCCAACTGCTCCTAACGATATTTCTGGGGGAAAGAAAGATTCTATGGCTTTTTTGGAACAATGAACTCCCTTGCTTTCTTTTTCTGGAGTTCTGAGTAGCTCTGTTACGCACCAACGATGGCCCAGCCTCTTCAGTGTCCTTTGATTCAACAGGTGGAGATTTTGGTTCTGACAACTATTTTCCACTCCTCAGAGTCACTGCCTTAGCTTCCTCCCTTTGATTTTTCTCTGTGTTGCTAGGGAGGGTTCCTGGTTGTCTTTCAACAATAATATTTGTCAGCTGTCCCACTTGGTTTTCTAAATTTCTTATGGATGCCTCCTGATTTGCTAACTTGTATCTACAAAGATAATGAAATTTTCGAGCACTTCTGGTCAGGTCTTGCTCTATCCTCGTTGCGTGGCTGAAATCTAGGTGCAAGTCCTCTATTGTTTACCCATGAATAGTTGGGTTGTATCCTTAAGCCAAATTCATTGCCCTGTTGATTATTCCTCAAAAAATTATTGGAAACATAATTAGCATTCTCCATTTGAGCCAAAAAAGAAGAAGAGTTAGTTCCTTTGGGGCATTCATGATTAGGATGCCCCTCTCCACAAATGTCACATAAGTTTTGGGTCTCCACAGCTTGAATAGGAAGTTTTGTGCCCATGAGTGCTTCCATCTTTTTGTTCAGAGCTTCCAACTGGGCTGCTAGATGTGTTGAGTTGTTCACTTGATAAATTCCTTTGTTATTGGAAACTCTGGAGTGCTCATTCTGTCAGTTGGTTAGAGCAAGGTTTTCAATTATTTTGTACAGATCCTTAGGAGATTTTTCAGAGATGGTGCTCCTTGATGATGTATCTAGCAGGTTCTTGACTTGTTGGGTGGCACCAGTGTAAAAATACTGGATCTGCTCATAAAGAGGCATGAGGTCCTTAGGTATTTTAGACAGTAATTCTTTGAATATCTCCCATGCCTCATGCATTGATTCAGTATCCTGTTGGGTGAAGGACTTGACATCAGAAACCAGCCTTGCTGCCTTCTGTGGGAGACAATATTTGTTGAAAAAGCATTGCTTCATCCCCTCCCATGTAGTGATGGTACCTGCAGGCAAGGTGGATAACCAAGTAGATGCTTTCCCTCTCAAGGAGAAAGGAAAGAGACGAAGCCCTGCATCATAAAAACTCCAATAAAATTAAAAGTGTGACATAGTTGAATGAACTTCTTGACTTGGGTGAAGGGGTCTTCGTCTTGATTGCCACTGAATTGATCATGTTGGATCATCTGCATTGTCCCATATTGAATTTGAAAGTTGGTGTCTACTGGAGGCAATGTGATGATGAATGGTCTTTCTGCAAGTTGACCAAGAGTGTAATCCATCATGGCCCGATAAGCAGGTGGTTGGACAGGTGATGAAAATGGTGGAAGATTATTGTTGTCCGTCATCTGTGTAGCCTCTCCTCTGGTCTGTCGAATAGTCCTTTCAATTTCATGATCAAAATTCAGAGGCTCCTTAAAATTCCTGGTGCTATGATGATTACCAGACTCCAAATTTGCGTGACTTGTACTAAAAACGCAACAAACGATTCGGTTAAGATAAAAATGGGCTGTGGCAATAAAAAATGATTCGTGTTGTGTTAAGGCATGTCGCGGTCTAGATGAACACGGGCCGTATTCCAGGTGAACACGGCGAATTTTTAGAGTTCCTTAGCGACACGAAGAGTGTCGTGGAGGTGTTCTGAGCACAGGAAGAAGACGTAGGCTATTTCGGTGTTGACGCGGTCCATGTCGTGCTCCAAAATCATTTTTCGCCGGCTCAATTCCTACACGATCACCAAAAAAATTGAAAAGTAATACAATTCAAATTAACATAATCAAATTATCAGAAATAAATTCAAAAGTCCCCGTCAACGGCCAAAAACTTGATGCGAAAAATCACACGTGTAAATACTCGGCAAGTGTACCGATCGCACAAGTAATAAAGAGTGAATACTAGGTTGTCGATCCCACAGAGACTAATGAAATTAAAATCTGAATTCTTATCTGAAAACTTGAAAATGGGAGTTTTAAAAATTTGTTTTGAAAAGAAAAGAAAGAAAAGAAAAAGATAAGAGAAAAGAAAAGATTATGATATTAAGGTTTTCAAAAAGTTCAAAAAGATAAATTGATTAGTTGGTTTGTTAGGGATAGAAATCTATTTTTACCACTGTTATCTCTTGGATATAATCAATTAAAATATCTGAATATTAGATGGCGGAAGGATTTATTGAATAATATAGAACTCCTCTCGGATGACCTAACTATTTTAATCATAATTTAAATCAGGAATATGTAAACACATTAATCACAAATCAATTAAGTTAAAACGCGATAAAATCCAATCCTAAATTGCTAGGCCTCTCTCGAGTGAATAGCAACCCACAATCTATGAATTTCGGAATCAGATAGATATAAATCCTTGCATCTGAAAAGACAAACGCTCGAAAACAGCCGAACAGAAATACTCCAGAAAATGGCCCAGGTCGCTTCCGAAATGGGTCGCGTTCGAGCAGATGAAAACACAACTCTTGAGATGATCAGAGGGAACGTGGTCGAGTCGGCTAAGATCGTGACCGTGTTCCTCTCATAAATCAATAAAATATTAAAAAATGGTGAAATAGGGCACATGATACAACACGGCCCGTGTTGATTATGGCAGAGACGCGGTTGAGTCGGCAAAGATCGCGACCGTGTCTTAAGGAAAATAATATAATATTAAAAAATGATGTGCGTACGGTGCTCGAAAAATGTAGAAGGCCGGTTAAGATCACAGCCGCATTTTTCTTTTCGTCGATTAAAATATTCAGAAAAACTTGCAGACGGATGAAACGGATAGTGGTGCACAGGAGGAAAACGGACCGTGTTAGATGAACACAGCCTGTTTTCTTCTCGGCCAAAAAAAAAATATATTCAGAGAAAATTATGCACAAATAGTTCAGAGTAAAACTAACAATATCCCGCGATTAATGTTAATTAATTACTTAGTAGACATTAAGAACATAAGAAATTCATATGCAAGTTCATCTAACAATTCAGATTAAATCAATCCAAAAGGCTAACATGGTTTAATAGGATTCTTCCATAACCAATTAACTAAAATAAAAAGAAAAGAAATATATAACTAACAAATTCTGCAGGACTTCGTCAGAACTTCGTCATCGGGTCTGCTCCTCTCCACACCAGAGCTGCAGACAAAAGGCTTGAATTCTTCAATCAGGGATACCTCTCTAGGGTTATAAGGGGATCTATTTATAGGAAAAAGTTGATATGAGAGCCCTAGATCCAACTGTGAAAATTAAAAGTTTGTGTCTTGTACGTCAAGTTGTAATAAGGAGTCGTCCGTTTCGTTGAACCACCCTTTGGATGTGACAACACGGACCGCATTGGTTGGAGAACGGCCTACGTTGAGCTGGTAGGAGTTGGATTCGTACACGATTGTGAACGTGAATATTTTTGACGTCATCATAGATACGTGGCACCTTCTGATTGGCGAAGCCACTGTTTTGATGTGGAATATGGTAGTAGCTTGCTGACGTGGCTGGAACACGCCCCATTTTGAGCGAGCGCGGTCCGTGTTTGTACTGAAGTTGTGATACATGATTCGGATGATGAACTCGCCTCATTTTGTGATGCACGCGGCCCGTGTTCTTCTTGATTTAATGAAAGTCACGGGATCTATGATCTTCTATTTGGATTCTTTGAAGTTTTGAGACTTTTTGCTTGAAAATTCACCAACATATGGGTAGTTTCTGACTTTCAGACAAAATATGATGAATTAAAGTGAAAATCATGAATAAACTTATACTAAATGCCAAAAATGATATGAAATGGTTGCGTACAACATGTATATTTTTGCTCGCATCAAAACTGGCGGTAGCCGGTCAGAATGACTGCGAACGGAAATTTTTTTAAGTTGAATGACCGTCCTGTTACAAAGTGAAGTTTAGTGATCGAAATAGGAATGCGTAGAAGTTCGATGATCGTTCGCGTAATTTATCCGTGATGTTGCTAAGAAACTTATATTAGTCATATGGATTGTGTAATAGTATAAGGTTGATAATTACAAGACTTGAAAGTATGCTTGTTGAAAATCACCCAAAAAAAAGTATGCTTATTGAAGCCAAATTTTTATTAGGAAATAAGGCTGGTGAAAAAGTATTCCTACCAAGAATGACATGACTCCATCTAATAAAAGGATATCTTTTAAATTTCAACACAAACAATTTCCAATCACAATATCTTTTGCAATAACCATTATCAAGGAATCATCTTATATCTAAGAAAATTGGTGTTTGCACATGTACAACTTTATATAGCTCTTTCACGAGTGACAAATAGAAAATGACTTAAGATTTTAGTGTATAATGATGAAGGACATATCACAAATGAGACTACAAATGTCATTTACTAAAAGGTTCTTTGAAATTTGAACTGAAACTTTATAATGTATATTCTTCACTTATTATGCATGGTCATTAATTAGTTTTTAACAAAATCATGTTATTTATTTAACAAAAATATATCTTTGATCAATTTTGCATCGTTCACGCATCACGAGGGTAATACACTAGTACTAGTATATATAAAAGTCATCTAGCCTCATGCCACATGTTATCTCCGTATCTTTAAAAAGATAAATAACAATATTTAATTATTTAGAAAATACATAATATATGATTAAATCCCTATATATAAGTGGTTATTTTAGGTCAAGTGAAAGTATTTTATTTTTTTAGGTTATTTCTAATAATATATTTAAGGTAATACACTTTATATTTATATATTTATAAAAAGAGAATTTGAAGATGACAAGTGATGAGCTCTCATGAATCCACTTAATATCATTGTAAAATACAAAATAATATTTTTTTTAACAAAGATTTTCTATTTAGAATCATAAAATATAATATTGTCCCGATTTATAATAAAAATAATTATAAGATCTTTAAAAACTAGTTAGTGAGAAATATTTTATTTTATTTTATTTTATTTAATAATACACATTTCTATCTATAAGTATATGAAGATTGGAGTGTGTAATTTGTATCATATCACTTTCATCCATTTTAAGAAGGAAGAGAAATGAGGAACTTCAATTTGCATCATTTTACTTTCCATCCTTGGGTATGGGGCAATCATAAATAAAAATCTTTAAATTTTTTTAGTATTTAGTAATAAATATATATATAGGGTTATTTTCATTTACTCCACTTGAAGTACCGCGAAATTTGGTCTACCCTTAAATTATAAACCGGGCAGAAGTAGGCTTAAACTTTTTTCGAATGACCAATTTTATCCATCAATATGATTTTATATTTTTAAATATTATTTTAATTTATTAAATTACTATTTTACCCTCATGTTAAAAAGGCACTCTCCCTCTCTCTCCTTTACCCTCTCTCTACTCTCCTCTTATCTCCTCACGCACTGTCCTCTCTCTCCTCTATCCTCGCCTCGCTTGCGCGCACAACCATGAGACTGTTCCCACCTCGTCCTCCATGAGAGCTCCTTCTCGCCTACGTGCATAGGCGAGATGGTAGGTGAGGAGCGAGGAAGTATTTTTTAACATTAGGGTAAAATAATAATTTAATAAATTAAAATAATATTAAAAATATAAAATTCAGACTGATGGATAAAATTCATCATTCGAAAAAAGTTTAAACATACTTCTGTCATGTTTTATAATTTACGGGTAGATCTGAAATTTCACGATAATTCGAGGGGGATAATATATATATATATATATATATATATATGTATATATTATGTTATAAAATTATGTGGCTTAATGAGAACTCGCCACTTGTCAACTTCAACTTCTCATTATATATATTCATTTGGATTTTTTATTATATATTTAAAATATTTTTAAATTTTTATTTAATATTATGTTTGCATATCTACATATCATCTTCTATATTAAAGAGAATGCATAAAGAAATAACGCTAATTACACATTTCAATTTATTAATTTATTATTTTTTTTAATTTTTTTATTATTTATAACTTCATTTGATGTCCCTAATGGTCTCTTCCTTCTCAAAAAGGATGAGAGTGAATACATGCAAATGCCTCACTTCGTTCTCATCTATTTATAAATGTAAGTATTTAAAATAACAAAAAAAATTCTTTGTTAACTACTTTTTGGAAATCAAATAATTATATATCTTATGCGATAATAACTATATTTTATGATTCTAAACTGAAAATCTTTGTTACAAAATAAATAAATATTTTTTATATTATATTATTATATTATTATATGACTTCATGAGAACCACCACTTGTTAACTTTGACTTTCCTTAGATATAAATGTGTGGTATTTTTTTTACATATCATTTGACAATGGTACAATTTTGTGGGATTAAACTTTATCAAACTTTTATACATTTTTTAATGGTAAATAAATAAATTTATTTGATGTTGATAATATATTAGTTATTTTGTAACTATATATTTATTCAGTCTATAAACTCTCTGATTCTATTATATGATTTTCTAAAGAAAAAGCTAATTTTACTAAATTCTTGAGTTCAACAAATTATATGTATAATCTTCAAATTATATTTTTCTGAAAATTTTAAAAAATATTGCAAGTAGCATAATTAGACATTTAAAAATAGACCTTATGGCATTTCTGTCAATCTTAAGAATATAGCACCCATTCAACATCCCATGACATTATGCTTCTAATGAGCATATATTTGATCTGATCTGATTAACTGATCAATCCAATTTGACCCGATAACTTTTGAGTTAGATAATAAGTTAAACATTTGATAATCCGATAACTCAAAGTTCGATTCAAATAATTCCAAATTATTGTATTAATATTATAAAATTAAGTAATACTAAATTTTCTTATAGTTGACTAATTTCAAACTTTTTTTCATTAATTTCATATATTTTTATCAATATTATATCTATTTTAAAATATATTATTAGTCATAAAAAAATTGAATATATGAAAAAAATTAAAATTAAAAATATGAATGACTCAACTCGATAACTCGACCCTATTCAATCCAAAACTTTTTTGAGTTGAATTGTCCCACACATTTGATGTACGTGAAGACATTCACATTTGGGTTTTACATAGTAAATACATAGCTTTCGCCTTTGTGTCGTGTCTTTAAAGAAGTGTTGAATTGTTGATACAGAAATGTTTATAGTAGCCATTCTTACGTAGTTTAGATATGATAATTTCTTTAGTAAAATGTGAATTAAAATTGATGCTTACTGAATTTTTTAGTGATTATGTTTTATTTTTTCTCTTTTGTCTTCAACAGGAAGTTTAGCAACAATAAAATTCTAGTTTGAAACTATACCCAACAACTTTAACAATGCAGATATTCATCACATGAAAATGAATTAAGTTGGATTGTTCAATGTTAGGATATCTTTGTTAATATATCCACACGATTCCATCAAATGGTCATTCGGTTGAGTATTGTTTATGGAAACTTCCCACACGATTACATTCGATTGAGGATTGCTTATGTAATCTTCTACGACATCACAGAATCATTGTATAACAATAGTTTGTTCTATCTTATTTATAAATCTGCATCAAACTATTGAGAATAATATGTAAAAATATTATTATTCTGCTTCATGTGATCTTTCATGGTATCAAAGCCAAACACCATGGCTTCCTCCACGAGTTCAACATCTTTCGAAACTATTAGCAATTTTTCCTTCACAATACTATACTCATTACCTTCGCTTAGTCATGTCAATCATTCTTTGGCCCTCAAGCTAACACTGAATAATTATTTTATGTGAAAAACTCAATTCCTTCCACTATTATGGAGTTTCGATCTAGAAGGATTCATTGATGGAAGCTACCCATCCCCTCCGACCACTCAAGGTGTACCTCACAACCAAGCATTTTCTAGACTAGATGTGCAAGGATTAGTTTTTATTAAGCTGAATTATTTCTTCATTATCTGAAGAAGTTTTACCCCATGTGGTCGTTATTGAGACCTCTTTTGCAATGCGATAGTCTCTTCGACAGGCATTTGGTGCCTCCTCCCTTGCTCACATCTCAACTACAAAATCTAAAGAAAGGAAAAGTCCTGTGTTTCTTCCTTCCTTCGACAAGCAAAATATATTGCGGATGAACTCAACGTCTCTGGTCATTCAGTCACAACTCCCTATTTTGATGTTATTATCTTAAAAATATGGGTTCAAATTATAATGACATTGTGGCCTCCTTGTCGTCTCGACCTGCGCTAGTGACCTATTTGAAACTCACATAGCATCCTATTAAGTCATGAAATACGACTGCTAGCACAAAACCAAGTACATGATGACCAATTTTCTCCAGTTGCTCATTATGCTCCTATGCAGCATGCTCTTGGCACTTCCCGAGGGCACTTGGGAGGGTTCATAACCGCTCGAAACAACATGATCGTGGATGACAACCTGCACCACGTCAGGAGTATGTGGTGTCCACGGACACAGTCCATACAAATGCCGTTATCGTCATTCGACATCTTACCCACCACCAGCAACAACAACACACCCACCTCCTCATGCATACACGATAGCGGTACCAACATCTTTAGCACAAGATATGCTTGCTTTAGGAGCATACACTGATTGGATTCCCGATATGGGTGCCACTCATCATGTTAGCCAGATCTTCATTCACTTCAAACTGTTGAGAGTTATCATGGTTCCTCGGATCTACAGGTTGGAAATGGTATGATGCTACCTATCTCCCATATGGGTTCTACTATTCTTCCTACATCCTCATGATCTTTCTCTGTCAATAATGTACTTCATGTTCCTACAATCTCTAAAGCGTGATTGTCGGTTCGCCAATTTACATATGATAATAATTATTTGTTTGAGTTTCACCCAACTTATTTTCTTGTCAAGGATCGACACAAATCAAATCCTCCTGCATGGTAACAATAAGGATGGTCTTTACCATCTCACAACGTCTCCTCAATGTGGTCTATCTCCATCTGCCTTCCTTAGTCTTAGTATTTTGCATCAATGTCTTGGACATTCATGCTCAACCACTATTCGTAGAGTTGTTCACCAGTTTGGCCTTTCAGTTTTAGTCTTTGTCAATAAAGTCATTGGACAAGTTTGAAGCATGTGTGCTAAGGAAGTCTTCACGTCTTCCATTGCCTTGTACTAACACAATTAGCAAGGCTCCGTTAGATCTGATTCACTCATACGTTTGTGGGTCGGCTCCACTCTTGTCTACTGATGTATATAGATATTTTTTTTTCTTTTTAGATTATTATTTTAAATTTGTATGGTTATTTCCAATAAAGCAAAAGTTTGATGTTCTGCTAGTCTTTTACTTTTTCAAGCTAATGTTGAATGGCAAATTTCTCGAAAAATTTGTTATTTTCATCTGATTTTGGAGGTGATTATCAATCACTTGTAGCATTAACCATCGGGTGTCTTTTCCTCATACACATTAGCAGAATGATGCAGTCGAAAGAAAGAACCATCAGCTAGTTGAAATTGGATTGACATTATTGGCCCATTCATCAGTGCCTCTTAAGTATTGGCACTTTGCCTTTGAAACCTCAGCCTATTTAATTAATAGGCTTCCAATGCCAACTTTACACAATATCAGTCCTTTTCAAACTCTCTTTCGCCAATTTTCAAACTATAATTTTCTACGTGTTTTTGGTTGTGTTATTTATCCTTTTCTTTGACCATTTAATCATCATAAATTTTTGTTTCACTCCATGCGTGGTGTATTTCTTGGTTACCCCTTTGCCTATCAGGGTTACAGATGCCTAGATCCTATGACTAGTCGTGTTTATTTTGCTCGGCATGTTGACTTAAATGAAGACTTGTTTCCATTTCAATAATCAGTCTTTGGCCCTGCTCCTTTCACAAAACCTCCCTCTCCTTTGCTTACAATATAGTCTACGTTCCCTACACCTATACCACTTACCAGATTAGTATATATGTCAAATTCCTCTATGTTAGTGTCACCTAGTTTTTCTACTTCTGCGACTCATCACTCATCCTATGTCTCTTCACCCATGGAAGAACATCAATTATCGCAATCTTGCAGGCCTCCGAAATCCCCAATGCTCTCACAGTAAGCTCTCAAGATTCCTCCTCAACTCCAACTAGCCATTCAGTGGTTGTCAAGGATCCTCAATGGTGTGCGACCATGGTAGTTGAACTCAATGCCTTAATTGCTAATGGGACATGGGAACTTGTTCCTCAGACTTCTAGTATGAATACTCTTGATTGTAAGTGGATATTTTGTATCAAATATAATGCAGATGGTTCCGTGGAGCGTTATAAAGCTCGCTTAGTAGCCAAGGGGTTTCATCAACAACATGGAATTGACTATACTAAAACAAGGAGTGGCCTATCCAACAGTTGGATGTCAACAATGCCTTTCTTCATGGAGCTCTCGCGGAGATAATTTATATGTCTCAACCTTCGGGCTTCATCGATGAATCACATCCCTTCTATGTGTGTTGCCTTCGAAAGTCCATTTATGGCCTTAAACAAGCTCCAAGAGCTTGGATCCAAAAATTATACCAGGTCTTATTAAATTTTGGTTTTATTGCATATGTGGATTCTTCATTGTTCTTGCTCCATAAAACTAGTTGCACATTATATGTTCTAGCATACGTTGATGATCTAATTACTACAAAAACTAATATATCTCTTGTGCAACACATTATTGTTCATCTGTGCCAACATTTTCCAATTAGAGATATGGGCTCGTTAAAATACTTTTTAGGTATCGAGGCTATATATCTAGGCGGAGGCATATTACTCTTATAACAGAAATCTACTAGTGAATTGTTATCTCGAGCAGGCATGCAAAATTCCAAACCTTTGACTACACCGTGTTCTACAACTGTCAAGTTAGTTCCAACATGCACTACTCCATTTGATGACCTGCATATATATCGACAAATAGTTGACACTCTTCAATATTTGACATTCACCATACCAAATATTTTTTATGTTGTCTGCAATGTTTTTCAATTTATGCATAATCCTTCTAATCTTCATGAGGTAAAGCGAATATTGCACTATCTTCATCAGATGAAAAATCTTGGCTTATCCATCTCGATCTCATAGTCAACTCACCTTCATGCTTTTTTGGATGCTGATCGGCCTGGTTCAACTCATGATCGAAAGTTTGTAGACGGATTTGCCAATTATATTGTCTCCAATCTAGTGTCATGATAGTCACACAAATAGAAGACAATATCACATTCTTCTACTAAGTCCGAGTGTAAAGCACTTGCCGATACAACTGCTGAATTAATATGTATGTGATCCTTGTTAAGAGAACTTGGCCAACTTTCATGTTGTTCATCGTTGCTTTGGTGTGATAATATATGTGCCAGATATCTTGTGGCGACATGTCTTCCATGCTCGAACTAAGCATCTAGAAGTGAATTTTCACTTTGTTCATGATGAAGCGAATAATCGTCTACATGTTGAGTTCATTTCCTCCGAAGATAATATTGATGATGTGTTCACAAAATCGTCAGGTTGAGTTCATTTTTCGACTTCTTAGAGACAAACTCAGGTTTTGCTCTTGATCACCTTTAGTTTGCGGGGGGATGTTAGGATATTTATGTTAAGATATCCACACGATTGCATATGATGGTCATTTGGTTCAGGATTGTTTATGTTATCTTCTCACACGATTACATTTGGTTGAGGATTGTTTATGTTATCTTCTACGGCATCACATAATCATTCTATAACAATAGTTTGTTCTATCTTCTTTATAAATCTGTATCAAACCATTGAAAATAATATATAGAACTATTGTTATTTTGCTTCCTGAGATCTTCATTCAGGTATTAAAGAAAAGAGCAAGGCCTTCAATTTGCAAAATTACAAACACACACACACAAACACAACAAAGCCAAGTATTATCTACAAAAGGAACATTGCCTTTCATTCCCAAAATATATAATGTGTTTGTGTGTGAATAAGAAAAGGAATTTGTTTCAGTAGGAGAAAATAAGAACACTTTGGAAAAAGAGAAGAGATGAATTTTCGGATCCATTTTCAATTGTATCAGTCCTTGTGATAGTGTGATTGATGGCTAAGAAGCATATTCCTAATTTCACGAAGTTGTTTGATGACATCCGACATCGTCATCCGATCCCTCGGATCTTCCTTGGAGCAAGCAAGTCCTATGTGAAGAACTGAAATAATACGTTCATGTACTTCTGTCATGTAATTGTTTACATCTTCTGCACTTATTTGTGCTTCGTTGTTGTCCTCCATCAGTGACATATGTGGATCCACAATGTTGTGCACCAGTGCTGGAGGGGTCATCTTAATGTAGTTAGGAAGGTTTTCACCATCTTTAAACATGTCATCAATTGGTTTCCTGCCTGTAAATAGTTCTAGCAAAATAATTCCATAACTGTAAACATCTCCATTGGTAGAGATTTGACCGTCGATTCCATATTCTGAAATGTATTTACATAAAAGAGTAAGGATATATTGATCAATTGTATGAAATATTTGAGAGCTGTGAAAATTCAACAAAACAGTTCTTTTGAAGTTATCTTCACATTACAAGATTAAGAAAGAAATGTATCTATCTAGAACAGCTGCAGAATCTACAACTATGCAGAAGATAACAAGCTAAACATGATGACTTACCTGGAGCAACATATCCAATAGTTCCTCTTATGGCTAAAGATTCTGAGTTGCCACGCATCATTGAGCTTTTGTCTTGGAGAAACCTTGCAATTCCGAACATTGCTATCATGTCTTCATCAAGTAAAACATTGCTAGGCTTCACATCACAATGGACAATTGGCACCGGACCATGTTCATGAAGATAATCCAGCGTGAGAGCAACGTCAATTGCGATGTTCAATCTCTGAATAAAGCTTAAGTTCTTTGTTGCAGAGGTCTCCAGCCCTGTTTGATGCAACCAATTCTCCAGACTCCCATTAGGCATGTACTTCAGTACTAAAGCTTTGAAATCATTGCCTTTAGAATCAATACTTGAACATGCAGTGATGATCGGAACAAGATTGCGGTGCCGAATGCTGCGCAAAACTTCACATTCAGCCATGAAGCTCTCTGAAGCTCCAATTCTTTGCAGGTCTAAAACCTTGATAGCAACAATATTTCCATTCAAAATTCCCTCATACACTGATCCAAAACTTCCTTTTCCGATTAAATTAAATGTCGAAAACCTGTCGGTAGCCCTTAGGAGTTCATCATAAGAGACTCTTACAAATTTCTCAGTAATAGAGGATAACGGGAAAGAACTTTGCTTCAGTTTCTTCATCCTGCTCAGGGAAATATATATGGTCGAGATTATTATTAGGATCACTGCACCACTGAGAATTGGAACGAGTACCTTGATGGCAATTGAATGATGCTTCCTTTGAGGTTGCATGTAGCACATAGGAAAATGAAATGCAGAACTGCCCCCACATAAATTTCTGTTTCCCACAAGATCGATCGCGCTAGAGTTTCTGAAAATCCCATCATCTGGCACTTCACCCTCAAACTCATTGAACGACAGGTTTAGATTTTGCAAGCCATTAAGATTTTCCAGGAACTCTGGAATGCGTCCAGACAAATTGTTATGGGAAACATCGAACTTCCGAAGACCTTTTAGATCACCCAGAGCCGGAGGAATTGTCCCTTGTAAGATGTTATGTTGGAGATTCAGATACTCCAAGCTCAGGCAAGAAGCAAATGTGCCAGGTATTTCGCCTGAGAGCTTGTTGTATGAAACATCGAAGTTGTTGAGACCTCTGAGGTTGCCAACTTCCATGGGCAAGGATCCATTGAAGAGGTTGTTCATGTAAAACCCCAAAATTTACCACTCAAGCCCACTAAGCCCATCCACCCCATGAAGCCCAAAACCCACCCTAAAACCCATGAAACCCCTAGGTATAAAAGGGGTGTGAACCAGAAATTTCTCTCGTTTCTTGCCTCCACACTCTCTCTCTTCCTCTCTTCTCTCCATCAAGCCTCAAAAGCTAGGGTTTAAGGGGGGGATCTTCACCATTGTTGCAGCTCAAGGTGGATTTGGGGAAGAAGGAGAAGCTCTAGGGCAAGAAGAAGGGTTAGGAGCTCTAGGAAAGAGAGGAAGAAGAAAACAAGAAGGAAGAAGAGCTAGAAGGAATTAGGGATTTTGCTAAGGTATGTAAAAGGGATCCAATCCCTCATTCTCAACCTCTTTCTATGGATTTGAGGAGTATAAGAACACCATGTTCTTAGAACTTGAGTTGATGGATGGCATGTTAGGAAGGTTGCATGTAAGATGTTTGTTCATATGTCGCAATGTCTTTTCCTATCATTCGAAGTGTCTTAAGGGTCTCATGATGAATGTCATATCCTTGATGTGTTGTTTAGTTACTTTTATGATTCCTTTTGTGCCTTACCATGCTTTGAAACCTAGATGTATGAAGAAGATAGATGAAGAACCCTAGGATGTGCATAATGATCCTAGATAGAAACCCTAGCTCATATGTGCATCAAGAGTATGTTATATGTGTAATTTAGCACTCCATGAACACTAGGACTAGTGTCATAATCTATTCATGTCCCTATGGTTATAACAACACAATCTCCTAGAGTTAAAGATGAGGAGATGACATGTTAGAGGTATGCATACTATGTGTTTGTTCTTATGCCTAAGTGATATTTTCTAAGTGTTTGATGTGATAAGAATCTTATGATGAATGTTATGCTTCCCTAATGTGACATTGATGGTTATATGTCCATCTTAGGATCCCTCAAGTTACAATAAGTCAATCTTCTATTGATTGGTATAATCCCATGTATTAGGGTTTCATTACAATGATATGATTCATATGCGACACGCCATGAACAAATTAGGGTTCTAATATGTAAATTTCTGGAATGATGTGTTCTTCTATGTGCCAAGCCCCAATTGATGTAGAATTGATGAACTATGAACCCTAGGAATGTGTAAATGAACTTTAGAATGGATATGTGAACCCTAAGTTGTATCTTGGACCCAATCACATGCAATTCGATGTTATTAGTGTCTAAATTGAGTTGTTACGAACCCTAGAATGTAGTAAATTCCCTTATTTATGGATTCCCCTGAGAATGATAAGTTCATAGGTATGAAAGGTTTGAAATTGGAAGTAAATAGGGTGAAAAACGGGTTCCAGGGCATCCATCACGGGCCGTGATGAGATATCACGGGCCGTGACAGGACCCATCACGGGCCGTGATACATCATCACGGGCCGTGAAACCATGGTCGTAATATGAAGTCGCGAAAACGCCCAAGTCACGGCCGTAACAAGGTGTTACGGGCCGTGATAGTGTTGTTACGGGCCGTAATGGAGTGTTACGGGCCGTGACATGTCGATCGTAACGAGTCATACGGGTCGTATTTTCCATCCCGAGAGGATTTCGGTCCGACCGTATCGACCGATACGGGTCGTATTGTCCATCCCGAGAGGATTTCGGTCCGACCGTAATATTTCAATACGACCGTATTGAACCCCGCCCATCGCAACCCTTAAGTCACGGCCGTGACATGGTGTCACAGGCCGTGAGAGGGTTGTCACGGGCCGTTACAGTTTGTAACGGGCCGTGACCCATAGTATCACGGCCGTGATGGACACATCACGGGCCGTGATGACTTGAATTACCCCATCGCAACCCTTTTTCACGGTCGTGACATGGTGTCACGGGCCGTGATGGGGTTGTCACGGGCCGTTACGCGTTGTAACGGGCCGTGACACATGGTATCACGGCCGTGATGGATTCATCACGGGCCGTGATGACTCAAGACACCTTCAAAGATGCTTGATAGATGTTTGTTATGATGTTATCTCCCTAATGTTTGATGAAATCATTCGTTTACTATGATTTATGCTCTTGATAGTTAGCAAACCATGTTTGATGATTATGCTACATCTAGACATCGAAATGTATGCAAAGCCGTAATTAGGTTAAAATCACAAGATTGATTGCTATGCTTGATGTATTGTGAAGATGAAACATGATGAATTAGTCGAGGCGCATTGGAGAAGGGGGAAGTAGCCGAAGGCACTTCCCGGGAGGCGATGGCCACTCACTAATGATAGTGAGTGGGCTTCCCCAAACACGGACCCCAGAGAAGGGTGGGAGGCGATGGCCACTCACTAGTAATAGTGTGTGGGCTTCCCCAAACACGGACCCCAGAGAAGGGTGGGAGGCGATGGCCACTCACTAGTAATAGTGTGTGGGCTTCCCCAAACACGGACCCCAGAGAAGGGTGGGAGGCGATGGCCACTCACTAGTAATAGTGTGTGGGCTTCCCCAAACACGGACCCCAGAGAAGGGTGGGAGGCGATGGCCACTCACTAGTAATAGTGTGTGGGCTTCCCCAAACACGGACCCCAGAGAAGGGTGGGAGGCGATGGCCACTCACTAGTAATAGTGTGTGGGCTTCCCCAAACACGGACCCCAGAGAAGGGTGGGAGGCGATGGCCACTCACTAGTAATAGTGTGTGGGCTTCCCCAAACACGGACCCCAGAGAAGGGTGGGAGGCGATGGCCACTCACTAGTAATAGTGTGTGGGCTTCCCCAAACACGGACCCCAGAGAAGGGTGGGAGGCGATGGCCACTCACTAGTAATAGTGTGTGGGCTTCCCCAAACACGGACCCCAGAGAAGGGTGGGAGGCGAGGGCCACTCACTAGTAATAGTGTGTGGGCTTCCCCAAACACGGACCCCAGAGAAGGGTTGGCCTAGCTAGCCACAATTAAAGGCCAATGTTACCCGAGACTCATCATGTAAAGATAAAAATGTGCCTTATGATCAATATGTTTAAATGAAGATGATGTGAGTCAAAGAGAACTCAAAAAGGGATCATATGGCTAAGATGTAAAGATGTAAATGTATAAAGATGATCATGAACATAAGATGCTTAGAATCATTTATGCTTCATGTATGAAATGTTTAATGCTATGTTCAAGCTATGTAAATGTCATATGCTTATGTTACCTAAAATGGTTTATGTTCCAAGTTTATACTTATGATTATGATCATGTTATGTTATGACATATGTATATGTTGCATAATAGATGCCGACCTTTACATACTCTAACCGGGGGGTTTCCACCTCCCCTGCTTCTGGATCCATGCAGGAGATGACGCATGAGGGACTTAGCGGTGGTGTGCTCATGGCGGCTTGACTTGCACATGGTCGTGTCTAGGTCTTGTAGGCCTTTTATGTCATTAGTGTCATATCTAATGAACCTTATATTATGTTATGTCTCGAGTCGAATGAGCCTAAGACTCATGTTATAGGCCTTATATTTGGCAATGGATTTATGCCCATAGATGGCAAGATGTTATATGGATTTTAATATGTTTCCGCTGCTATGAGTTATTATCTTATCATGATATTATGTCTAAGTCTTCCGCTGTAATGTATTTTAATTGTTATTATGTCTTCAATATGTGTTATAAGCCCATGTGACGCCGTCGAAAAGCCTTCGCGGGCCGGGCCCAAGGGAGTGCGTTTTGGGGGCGTTACAGTTCAATAGATTAAGTCCTATGGACAATGAAAGAAGACTTAGGACCTCCCTGGGAATGGCACCCGTGATCTTATTCTGGGACACGTCGAGCCCCTGCAAGGTCTTGCAATTCCTAATACTCTCAGGCATGCTTCCAGTGATGTTGTTCATTTGTAAGAACAGACCATTAAGGTTGGTGAGGTTGCCAATGGAATATGGAATTCGGCCTGAGAGGTTGTTACCTGATAGATCCAATAAGTGCAGGCCTGCAAGACCACCGATGGTGTCAGGAATGACACCACTGAGCTGGTTATTACCTCAAATCTAGCTCAGTAAGATTAAAAAGATTTCCAACTCCAGATGGAATGACACCGCTGATTTGGTTCCCTCCTCCCGCGTTAATAAGTGCTGTAAATTGGAGGACATATTAGATATAGAGGCTGGCAATGAGCCTCCAAGCATGTTTCTTTGCAATGACAAGGACTCCAGATTGCTGCAATTCGTCAAAGAGGTGAGGAACTCCCGGTGGCTGTCCTTGCTGGCTTCAAGTTGGTTGTCGTCGAGGGACAAATAAGTGAGATAAGGCAGATTTCCTAGCTTTGAGGGTATAGTTCCACTAAAGGAACAGTTGGAGATCTCGAACCACAGTAACTTGGATGCATTGGTCAAGGATGGAGGAATCATCCCATGAAAACGGTTATTGGACAAAAGTGCTAGTTCAATGTTCGGAAGGGTGTCAAACATGTCTGCAGGAAGACTTCCCTCCAACAAATTCTGCCCCATTGCCAATATTCTAATTGAAGATATATTGAAGAAAGATGAAGGATGGTGCCTGTTAACCTGTTGTTATACAACTGGACTTCTGTCAAGCTTAACAGCTGACCAATTGTCTCAGGTATGCTTCCTTCTAGCTGGTTATCCCGGAAGTTAAACTTCTCAAGCCTTGCCATGTTGCCCATAGAAGCAGGGATGCTACCAGTGAGGATGTTAAAGCCAAGATCAAGTATTATCATCTCATTTAACAGGCCAATATCCCTTGGGATCATCACCCCCCCACCCGATATTGTTGATGCTGAGGTCAAGGAACTCCAGCCTGGACAACTTGCCGAGCTCCGGCGGAATGCCACCGCTGAAGGAATTATCACGGAGCCTGAGGAACCGGAGGAAGGTGAGATTGGCTATCTGCGGTGGTATCTTACCGGACAGGTCGGCGGAGATCAGGATCAGCTTCCTCACCCTGTCCGGGTGTCTTCGCCCGCCGCAGGTGACGCCGTCCCATTTGCAGTAGTGGTGCGAGTGGTTCCAGGACGTCAAGGCACCGAGGGGATCGGAGACCAGTGACTTGATGGACAGAAGAGTTTGCCCATCAGAAACTGCGGCGGCAGCAGAGCAGCACAGCAGCACGGACGTCGCTGCTGTCAGGGTGAATGAGAGGATGAGGGCGTGGACAAGAGAGGAAGAGGGACTCCATGACAGCACCTTCATCGGCTCGTCAGTTGGCGTCCAAGGATATAATAGCGCGTAGGAAAAATTTAGAACGGTATATATAGGATAAAATATATGTGCAGCCTGTTAACATGGTTCATTTTTATTTATAATTTAAATGCATGCTAGTGTTTTTAATATATATTATGTAAGTGTTGCATGAAATAGAGGATAGCGGGAAACTATTAATAGAAGACACATAAATTTATTAAAGTAGAGTTTTTTTATATAAAAAATAGTAAATAATACAAGAGGCAGAATAATAAAAATTTTAAGAAGTTTATACAAGAAATAATTTTTTTTAGAATTATCTAAATTTCGAAAGCTCTGTTCCTGCATCTTTGTAGAGAATTTCTTAAATTTCTAAGGCTCTCGTTGATCGAGTATCGAAATTTTCGTATGAGATGAACGAATTCGTTGTCACAATTATATAAAAGACTATAATGAGTTAAAAATCATATAAGTTCATTATTAGGTTAAGAATCAAATTCATCGTCGAACACTAAGTTGGATATCAAGATTGATAGCTCTTCTCATCCTATGCAATCCCAAACATTATTAGATTAGTTTATCAACTCATGATTAATGCGCTCAATATCACCGTACAAATTAGTAAATTTTTATAAATCGTTTCTTATCCAAAAATTTTATAAATTGTTTCGTCCACGATACGTCGCTGAACATAGCCACCTCAGGCCCATGGCCCCATACGATTAAAAATTCCCACAGATGCAAGTTTATCATACTGGACTGGCATCCAAGTTTTCAAATTAACATTTTTTCATGATCCTTTATTATTTTGAAGTTAAATTTATCGTTTGTAATTTCAGTTGTTTCCCAAATCACTTGGAGTGTCAATGTTAATAATCAAGTAAATTTCTTCGTAATTTGTGTATGTTCTATCAAATTATTATATATGTAAATATTTTAAACAGGCACAATCAATCAAATTGGCTCAGATGATATCCAGATCTGAAACTCTTGATTGAAAGGGTATGTGAATGTTTGCAGTCCTCATTCAAGCCTCAAACGGCGCAAATATTTTTGGATATAGATCCTTCCTTTATTATTATATTAAATCAAATTAATTAGGTGTAAACTCTGGGTGATTCATGTAGATCATAACATTATCCAAATAACATGCCTCAATTATTGCAAAGCTAAATATAAGAAGTACAAGTTTAGTATGATTTTTTTTTATTTTTTTCATGATAACTTTATTAGTGTCCAACACTATTAGCACATGACTAATTCGATATTCGGACGAATGACGTTAAAAAAAAATTATGATCAAATTAGTGACTTCGATGCTCGAACTCGAGAGTACTAATTCTCTCATCTTTCAACTCGAGATATAGATTCACTAATAATTTGTGTCAGTTAGTTGATTTTTTTTTTATTTTAATCAAATGATCTCTTACAGAAATTTAACTTCGCTTAAAATAATCAATTCTTAGTTTATTTCATTTTTTTATAAATTATATAACTAAATGGCCTTTCTTATTTACGTTTTCGAGACATCCCGATACTAAAAAAAGTAGCATGGGAAAAGAGCAGAATTGAACAAAAGGAAATAAAAGCAAGTTACAAGGAGAGAAAGGTAAGAACGTTTTATATATCATAACGATAATGCAATATTCTAATATTGGATCATGGCTCTATGTGCATGTCGTCGTTAATGATGTATTTATATAATTATATTGTTGAATGAAAATTGAAACAAAAAATATATAAAAAGAATTTTTTTTCAAAAGTGGTTCTCCTATTCACCTTACTTTCATTTATGCTTGGCAAATGTGCTAAACATATTGGAATTTTTTTTTACTTTTGATGCTCTACAATAAAAAAGAGTGTGAAAGAAGAAAATAATTTTAACTATTTTTCAAAAGAAGAAGGGAACTCTCGTGTTGAAAGTTTGATGAAGTGAGTATATCAAACTAGTACTTGGTCAAAAATAGGACGTGTTTCAGTCAACCAATAAAATAGGAGCCATGACAGGAACTCACAAGTCACACCCAACTAAAGTGGGGGCATATATTTCGAATCTCCTTCCAAATTCCAATTATTAAGTCAGTCTTCCATATAAACTTTGTTTCGGATCATTTTATTTTTAAAAATATTTAAATCGAATTAGCCAAACATTAATTTTCTATGTATGAAAGTTTTCAAAAAGCAAAATATAACTTTAATTTAACTCAGTTTTTCTATGTGATGAAAAGCTTTTAACAATGTCACGTTATAGTTGGGTGGTGTAATAGATGGATTATATATAGTATAAAATATAGAAAATAAATAGAAATGGTGAGGACATGGGGGTAACAAACAAAAATTACGAAGGATGAGATGATGCACCGAAACTTTTAGCTTGTATGATCGTGTGTTCAAAGTCCATCCATGTAGATTCTTTCAAATTAATAATTATTAAGCATAAGATTAATCAGTTAACAAGTTATTACTGTTATATTTATGAAGAAAATGGCACTGTGGTGTGCTTATTACATGAATATTGAGTAGGTTATTTTATCTAAATCTAAAATCACAAATTAAGTTACATTGGTATATTAGTTATCGACATATTTTAGTAATAAGTTAAGAATATTTTTCTGTAATATCTTTTTAACTATAATTATTTTTATATCTAATTTAAAACTATAAATTTATAAATTTTAGTCCTGAACATTTCTTAATCTATTAACCAAGTCACTGAGATTCTATCTAAAGTGTTGTTAACTTAATTATTTTAATAACTATGAAATATTATTTTTATTCTTACTTAGTATAATAAAATATTAGATGTAAAATTAAATATGCTACCAACAATCTTAAAAGCTTAAATAAAAAAATATTTTTATATTTATATTTTAGCAACTCTTCCGTATGGGTTAATGAATAACCAAGAGAGAAAATTAATTATAATACGAGAAAATTCAGTATCTCTGTCTCTAATAATATGTGAAATTAGATGAGCTTTCAATAATTTTAAAAGTTTAAATTGATAAAAAAATAATATTTTTGTATCTATATTATTAGCATCAGAAAGTAAAGTGAGGGTATAAATAATATTTAACAATAAATGACTTGATAATATGTTTTATTATATTTAAAAGCGAAGACTAAAATTATATCAAATTTCTCATAAATTTATAGTTTAATATTAAATAAGAAAAAGTATATATAATTGAAGGGGTAGGAGAGAAATAACTTTAAATTTAATATGGAGGTGAAATAAGGTATAATCAAGGTGCAGGTAGTCCACAAGATCGACTGACTTTGTGTTAAAATATAATTATAATTATATGCGAGGTACGAGTGGATCAGGTTTAACATCTAGTCATCCGTCTTGCCTATTCATTGCACTTGCATCCTTTTCATTTATAATTATATTATAAAGAAATTTCTTCTGTCAAAATAAATTTATATTATATATAACACATAAACTAAAATTACAGCTAATTTTAGCTCAAAAATATAATATTGAGACAAAGAAAAAAAAATAGTAAAATCTTATTTTATATGAAATTGTGTGTAATTTAGTGTGCTATAGGTCCGCAACATTATGCCTATGAATTCTTATGTCTCACCCCTTGTAACTTTTTATTCAGGTTCCATCCATGCTATAGTAGATAAGGTTATTTTACCCAAAAAGTTAAATATTTATGTTTATAACAAGAGCTAATTGGCTAATAAACAGAAAGCATCTAATATTCTATTTTTATTTATTTATTTATATATTGAATTTGTTATATTTATATTTTTCACTTTACAAAATTCTATTTACATTTCGAATTTTAAATTATAAAAAATAATAAATTTTTTTATAAATATAAGTCATCATATAATGTTTACTTACAATCAATTATATTTCGAATTTTAAATTGTATTAAATTGAATTATCCCTAAGACAGGTTCAATCACGTTCAAACAATGCTTCAATAAACTTGGACACAAGTCATTCAACAATGATAGACTAAAATGTGAAACTAGTATTTGCAAGTTCAAAATATCCACACGGCCAGGATAGGCTTCACATTAAGACCGGAATTTGACGGATACGTTTGGACGCCAAAGTAGCACGCAAGTCACAGACAGGCGATCCTCTCTCTCTCTCTCTTTTTTTAAAAGAGAAAGATACTAGATTATGTAATATCGGCTAAGCCGTAAATGTCTTGATACAAAATATGTGAGAGACCCGGAGGTGGGTCATCTTCCCAAAAAGTATTAGCAGCAGTCATTCTTCCCATGTTAGCTAAGTAATCTGCTGCCCTATTTGCTCCTCTAAAGCAATGCATACAAGCAAAACTATCAAAAGATTCGATAAGGTAAAAAACATCAGCAATGACATTCCATAGCCTCCAAGGGACCTGATCTTTGCGATTTAATATCTTCACCAGATTCATACAATCTGACTCCAGCACAATATTACGATATCCCTTCCTTAATGCCATTTTCACACCTTCTAAGGCTCCATATGCCTCTGCCTCAACTACTGACTTCGCATCGTACTTTAGGGCACCTGCAGCAAGAAAAATACCAGTATTAGAACGTAAAATGAATCCTGCTCCCCCCCTTTCCCCTTCCTTCACAAAAGATCCATCAGAATTGATCTTTACTACAGAAGAGGGAGGGGGCTCCCACCGGACCAGAGTCTGGTCTTGGGGGTGTGTTGCCTCAGGCAAGTGGTGTGTTGCATACTCTTGGAAACCTGCCAAAGCTTTACACCAAATTACAGATACGGTTGCCAACCTGGATTGAAACATTGCATCATTCCTTAATCCCCATAAACCCCACAATGAGAAAGCAAGGAGAGATTGCAGTTTACATTTAGATTCAGGAGACAAGGAGTTACCCTCTGCTACCCAACCTCCATTATGCCAACTATCTTTATACTGAAACTGATAATTAACTTGTGTTTCAAAGAGCACCCAAAAATCCAGAGCAAGGGTACAACCGAAGAATATATGAGATACTGATTCAGGAGCCAAACCACAATTTGGACACATTGGATCTATTCTATCATCAAACCTTCGCAGGTAGTCTTTTGTGGGCAGTCTGCCATGCAAGAGCTTCCATAAGAATATCTGAATTTTAGTTGGAACTCTTATTGACCACACTGCTTTTCAGGTTGGCCATCCAATATCCTGTAATTGGTTCTGCTGGCGGCTAATAGAGTAGTAAACAGAGCGGGCAGTTGCTTTACCATGAGGTTCATGAACCCAATACCACTGGTCATCCTTGGCATGAGCAGGAATATATATAGAGCAAATTAATTCAGCCATTATAGGACCAAAAGAGATATTCAGCAAGGATACATTCCATTTGTTCTCAGATATGAAGTCATTAACATGCATATGACAATCAACCATATTAGTGTTTATGAATGTAGGTTTGAATTGCAGAGGAACACAGAAAAGCCAGGGATCCCTTAACACATTAGTGGTTAATCCATTACCAATATGCCTTTTGAAGCCATGTCTGGTGTCTTTCACAGTATTTAAAATTATTCTCCATGACCAAGTAGGTTGTATGTTTAAGCCATTAGTTTCTGGACTCCAAGGATGTAGTCTCCCATACTTGTTGAGGATTAAATTAACCCATGGTGAATTTTCCTCCCTTAATATTCTGAGAACCAATTTAGCTTGAAGAGCACTTCTAATGATTTTAGTACTCCTAATCCCTAATCCTCCACAAGATCTAGGTAATTTTACATTTTCCCAACTGATCATATGTAAACCCCTCCTACCCCCTTGTTTTGACCATAGAAAGCCTCTAGACAATTTTTCTAAAGCATCCAGTACACCCCCTGATATGTATGTAACTCCTAGGGAATAAATAGGCATGGAGCTTAGCACTGATTTAATTAGAACAGATCTACCTGCCATATTCAAAGTCTTAATTTTCCATCCAGAAATTCTGGATGTTACTTTATCTACCAATGCTTTCTGCCTTGATTTGGGTATATATTTATAGGATATAAGGGTGCCTAAGTACTTGAAAGGAAAAGATCCTACTTTTATTCCTAATGCTACTTTGATGACATTTTGTCTTCTGGGCTCTAATTTGGGTGGCATGTATATTTCAGACTTATCAGGATGAACCATTTGATTTGTAAGATGATAATATAACCCCATAATTCTCTTGATTTCCTTACAATTTTTGACAGTAGCTGCTACAACAATGATTAAGTCATCTGCATATAGTAGGTGGCTAATAGTGAATGTTCCTATAGTATAAGGAGTTAGGGTTCCTGATGTGACAGCCTGATTCATGAGTGATGAGAGTACCTGAGTAATCAGAATAAATAGATAAGGGGATAGTGGATCCCCTTGTCTAATACCTTGTTGGCTTTCAAAAAAAGGTGAAGATTGTCCATTGATTACACATGAAAAAGTAGGAGATTTTACACATGCCATAACCCATACAATAAACTTAGGTGAGAAATTCATAAGTTTAAAGCATTTTCAATAGCCCCCCATGAGACCCTATCAAATGCCTTAGCCATATCAGCTTTTATCAATATACCCTTCCTTAATCCCTTAGTCATTGAGTGAGCTAACTCCTGACATATTAGTATATTTTCATGAATAGATCTGTTTGCCACAAAGGCAGATTGTGCTGAGTCAATAATATTTGGCAGAACTGATTTAATCCTTGTGGCCATCATCTTAGCAACTACTCTATATATTATATTGCATAAGGATATTGGTCTGTAGTCCTTTATAGCCTTAGGATTAGTGGTTTTAGGAATGAAGATTAGATTAGTTCTAAAAAATTCTAGGATTTTCTGAGTCACTGCATTTCCAACTATGTCCCAAGTCACACACCAGGCGATCCTTTCTCTCTCTTTCTGCCAAAGTAGCATGAGGCGAGGCTTGCACATCTCTCTCTCTCCCTCTCTCATATGCAGTATGCACTGTTGAAAAATGTAGCATGAGTGATAATATAAAAATATACTTTTCCTATGTCTCATTATCAACTATTTGTAAAAGAAAATCAAATTAAATTGACAAAATTGAAAAGGAAAGACAAACGTATTGAACATGTAATAAGATAACAATTTATATGCAATTATTATTTTGAAAAAAAACGCAGTTCACCCATGAAAAGATAAGCAGGAATAGAGTAATAAATATAAATATTCTTCATTTTCAAAATAAGAAAAACCGCACAATTCCAAACTCGCATAAGAATAGCGAATCAAAGTGCAAGAATAATGATCCACAATTATGAGATATGCACCACACTACGTGCTAGTAAAATTATGCACAAATATAATTTAGTTGTTTTTACAAAAATAACATAATGTCAAAGCTTAAGGAATGTAATTGTTCGAAGCTAAAGAATGATATAAGAAAATACATACTATTTGTCACATAGGTAAGAAAAATAAGAGTGGATTCAATAAAATAATGTGAAAAATGAGATCACAGGTAAAATAAACAATAAGACGAGAAAGTTATAAAAGTGAAAATCTGTTTGCCCTAAAGAAAGACATAATGATGAAATAAATGCATGCACTTTCTTATTCCGTGTCAATACGCCATACAGTAATAATTTTAATAGTATGGTACTCCATATATATAATTGTGGCACATATTCCAATTTCGCACAAATCGATATGCTGATCAAACATTTGGATAGGTTAAAAATGTGACATCATTAACTGTGTCTTCAATTATTTCAATTAGTTATAGGGTTACCTAACATATCCTTAATCTTAACAATTTAACATTGCTTTAGGTTCCATAAGTCCTCGAGCAGTATGGATCACGCAAGATTCACACCTATGCCCACACCTTTAAAGCCAAAGCACCGTTAGATGTTGTAGCTCTAATCAAGAGTGGATCCAGGGGATGTCGCTAGCACGCCCTGAACAACCTTTAAAAATTATCTTTGTGCATTTGAAGGCTATTAATTTATTCGTCATCTTTATTTTTCTATAAATCATTCAAATGCATGATGTTGCATGATGATGATTGTTCATGTTTATTTTGTTTCTTTATCTCAATAAACATTTTAGATTCATATTGTTTGCATGATGTTTGATCTCTATATATATGCATTATTGTTAGCTTCTTTCTTATAAATCCTGTATCAAACATTCGAATCGTAAAAAAAAGAAGAAGAAAAAGAAGCGTCATCGCGCAGCACTTTGGCCTCAGTCGTAAAATAACATAAACAATTGAATCAAATAACATTATGTTAATCAAATTGTGAGGTTATAAGTAGTAAATTAATTAATGAGACGAGATTGGTCCGATTTGATTTATTAATTATTAATTAATTTAGAGATTATTATTTCTAATCAAACTATGTTATTATTTATATCATGATTTGAATAATAATTACCTCTATTTTCACTTGAAACATGAGTGTCACTCCAACAATAGTATTTGTTTACTGACTTGAATAACATTATGCATGTTCTCACACTCTTTCTGCGTTGATGATAGATTTTATAGTTGATACGATGAACTCTTAAAATCTGACTTATATGTTTTTTTGTGATTTTTCCTACCTAATCAAAGTCACTCAATGAAACGCCTCCAAACCCACATCTCGCCAGATGACAAAATATGGACTCGGAGATGCTACGACGATACGATCCTTTGACTACTAATTTGACTATGTTGGTCAGTCAATAAAAATAACATAAATGCGAAAGACTTTAATCAATTAAAAATAATATCCAATAAAGTAAATGCGAAAGTCTGAACAATATAACTAGTGTCATGGCTATAAGGATGACACTAGGACCCTATCATGTGCATAGTATCAGCATCATCACGGGCAATCTGTAGTCACCAGCACCATCATCCACTATAAAACTAGTTACCTGTACGATCATACAGGAAAAACAATATTCCATGAGAAATTACGCCCAATGTGTAAGACACAAGTAGATATAGAATCATAACGATAAACATGATAACAATAAACTTGATAATGATATAAATCAATAGGTAGTGACATGGTGAGTCAACAATATAATTCAATAGCTTCAAGACGATACAATCCGATAATATCACTTTGAGAATTATCCTAATGTGAGACAATATCAATTTGGATAATAATTAAAGAATGACCCAATTCGATACATTCTTCTATAATAAGACTATTCATTGAAGGACGATCCAATAAACCCAAATGATAAGGGAAATTTCTCAAGAAACAATGTGATAGAGATCCGATCGATGAAAGGACGATGAATACAATGCCAAGACTGGTCAACTTCAGTAATATGGAAACTCGATATTACTATGATGAATAAGNACTTTCAAAGGCCAATAAGAATGATATAACTTTAATAAAATACTTTAAACGATATGACCAAACGATAAGAAATTATATTCCAAAGGTCAACGATGACTTCACTTTACATCCGATCTGATAAGACCAATCAATAATGATATAGCTATGAGAACATACTTTGGACAATATGGCTAAACAATAAGGAATTATATTCCAAAAGTCAATAGTGCTTTACATCCGATCCGATCCGATAAGGCCAATCAATAGGGAGTAACACTCCAAGGCCACAATATTCTTTCTTTCCTTTTTCGATAAAGACAATAAGAAGCACTTTGAACATTGGAGACAATATGAAACACTTGTATAATAGAGGGAATATGAAGGACTTGTATCACTGTTTCAATATAATCAAAGGACTTTCGTTACAATATGATAACAATATACAATCCGATAAGTCTTCCAATAGAATCGATAGAAGATAAATGATATAAATCCTATATGATACACCTCCTCTATTATCTTTTTCCAAATATGTGGGTGACTCATTTTACAATACATTCCTAATTTCACAGGAATACAATAGTCTAGATGATATATAAGTGTTTAGGTTAGACTTGTCCCATTAATGTCTTTATGTTCATTCGGTACAAAGCTCAAAAATCATGAAGCCAATGATACAGAGCTTATACGATCTGATACGATAATCATCCTGGGTTGCCATGATAATAATCAATAGGGTCAACGGAGTACCAGCCGTGGCAAGAAAATGCCCAATCAAGTGGGGAGGATGCTCGAGTATCCTCTTTATTACAGGGAGGGAAGCTCTCCAGGTAACAAGAGCAAAGTGGGGAAGCTGCAGCTAGGCCACCGGTCCCTTAACGGTATGAAACGATAAACGGTAGCTCCCAACGGTACATATGACAACTATAAACTTTAGTCTTGTTACCCTTACGCGATATCTAGTATATGTCCTTGACGTAGCACCAAATGATATAATATAAATAGTGTTTCCTGTAGGAATTTATCGATAAAATTGAATGAAAGAAGCTGGTATGTCACGGGTCGTGACCACCATCTCACGGCCGTGACATCAAGTGTCACGGGCCGTGACAAGGTATCACAGGCCATAACATCATGTCACGGGCCGTGACACGGTATGACGCCCTGTATCCTCTTCACGGTCACGGGCTGTGACTCGTGGTTCACGATTATGACGGGAAGATATCTACATTCATCCTGGTACGTGGAAATGACACAGTTCTGTTGTGGTGGTTACGGGCCGTGATATGGCATCACGAGCCGTAAGTCACCCGTACGGCAGTCGCGAGGGTTTCACGATCGCGACCCCGACGATACGCATACTGGTCACGGGCCGTGACTGGGGTGTCACGACTGTGACTGTATGGTTTACGGGTCATGACCTGTGTCACGATCGTGAAATCGATCATTACGACCGTGACTTTGATGTCTCGGTCGGATGCCGAATGGTTCTCGGGTCTGGACGAAATCTCACGGGTCATGACATGGGTGTCACGGCCGTGAGATGTCCATCACGGGTCGTGACAAGGTTGTCACAACCGTGAACACGGTCTTCACGGGGCGTTACTTGGTCATCACAGTCGTGACGGTACACGAAAAATCTGATGCACATCCTATTCCGATCTATCCGATACATCAATGAATATTAAGATTCCAGAAAATGAAATCATCTTTTTGGGTCGAAAGCAGACGATAATCTTTAGGTTTTAAGATAGAACTCAAGGCATGAATCATGGATAGCATATAGTTTGCAGGAACACAATTTGAATCATGAACAGGATATTCAAGGCACTATGAAAAGTTTGGAGAAACTCTAGACATGATCAATAATATGAAACCTAGATCTACAAGTGATCCGCCACAATACACACCTGTTAGCCCATACGCTTGTTGTCCCGGTCTTCGTCAAGCGTTCCTATCATCCCTCTGNTAAGAATCTTTCGAGAGCGTGAATTATGCTTTTCTCATCCAAAGGTACTTGCTTGTACCAAAACCACTAGACCAGGTAAGAATAAATATCATGCATTTTAATTAATTTTTAATTCTGTTTGATTAAAATTTATGTATATGTTTTGAAAATATGAGTTCTCACATTGTATTTTTTATTTTCATATTCAATGAAGATGAATGGTGGAGATTATTTGGTTATGACGTTCCAAATTTGCAAAAGTTGGCTATAAAAATTCTTTCTCAGACTGCTTCCTCTTCCGGATGTGAGCTTAATTGGAATGTCTTTGAACACATCCATACTAAAAAGAAAAATAGATTGGAGCATCAAAGGTTAAATGATCTTGTCTATGTTCATTATAATTTATGTTTGAAAAATAGGTAAGTTATTAATAAACAATGTGTATAAATTGATATATCATTTTTGCAATAACTAATTTTATCGTCACTCATAATTATTACTTTATAGGTTATCAATGTGCAAAAAGTCTTATGATCCAATTGATTATGAGTCTATAGTTTTGGATCATGGAGGAGGAAGAAGAAGGAGAACTTAATTATGATGAGCTTGAGATTATGCTTCAAGAAGAACTTCCAAAAGAAATTGAGGAGTCAAGTCTTCAATGTTTGCTTCATCATATAATATTTTTTATGTGGATTATACTTGTGACGTGTTTTAGATTTGATATATTGGAAGCTTTACTAATTAATTTATTCAATTATATTTTCTTTTTAGACCTTGAAGAGCATGAGTTTGAAGATGGAGATGGAGATAATCACGATGATGACAATGATGCTGAGTAATGAAGATGTCATGCATTATGGATCAAATACTAAAACATTTTAGTTCGATATTTAAACTTTTTGTTTGATGAACTATTCGAAGAATTGCTTTTGATATTTGAAATTTTTATTTCATGACTCATTACTTTTGCATGAAAACTCAAAAGTATTATTAGTTCAATTAAAATTCAAGACTACATATGTCATTTTAATTTTTAACGTCATTTGTTCATGTTCTTTTTTGCATAATAATAAACCATCAAATTTCATTTAATTGGAGATGTTAAGCATAATATTCATTATTCTCCTTATCATGACTAAAATTTTTAGAGCATTGCATTGTTTAATTGTATGTAAATATTTTCTTAAATCTCTTTGATATGTTATACATAATGAATTAATGCGTGTTGATTTATTCATTAAAAAAGTTTTAAAGTTTGATTATCATGAATACTTTATCATTATGCATTCATTTATATATAATTAATATTAGTTTAATATAAATCCGATTTAATCCGATTGAACCTGATTGAATCGGTTCAACCGTGACCCAGTTGACAATCTGATTCATTGTCCGATCTGGTTATGAAAACATTGGTTATATCATAATTAAATAATATGTAATTGTCATATATGCATAATGATTTGGATACAAAAACTAATAATATAATAATTAGGATGACTAATTAAAATAGATAACTAATATGAGAGGTGAAAAGTTACATCAAATGTGAAGACAATGAATGCATGAATAAAATAGCATTTAATTAATTAATGAAGTAATTGCAATCATAATTCATTAGTTATATATAGACTAGGTATACCTGAAATAAAAAAATTCATTAGTTATATACCAAAAAAAAAATAAAAAAAAAACTATAAAATTCATAGATGAAATGATGAAAGGAGATTGATTCTTAAAATTATGACTATGCCCAACTTTTAATTATATATAGACTAGGTAACATTATCGTGCTATCGCGCAATTATAAAATATTAATTAAATATTTGAGTTTAATTAACATATATACATTATTATATATATGGAGGATATATCAAATATGTCTAGAAAGAACGTGGACAGAGCACATAAAGCATGTATCCATGCATGCAGAATAATATTTTACAAGTATTTATATTGATTCAAATTATAAAGCAACATTTTTAGCGACCGTACATCTACGTTATAACATTCCTCTGTTATGTTCAATTTTCTTAAAATATTATAATATACAAGGTGAACATATTATGAGCAAATAGACAACTTAACGAACGAATTAAAAATGCCAAAAATTGTATCCAATTAATTACATGTGAAATTATCATAAATTTAAAAAATATAAGGGATTTTTCATGATTCCAACGTTAATTTCTTACACCTAGTGAACATTTTTATTATGTCAAAATATTTTATAATTAATAGGCGTTTCATTGCATAAATAATATCTTCAATGTGAATATCCTATTATCATATTTAGTTAAGAAAAAAAATAAAATAAGTATTAGAGGATTGTCTATATGGAAACAAATTAACGTTTATTAATTGAAAAAATTGGGTGTTTGTAATAGAAAAAAATCGGTTGTTGATGCTCCACATGACAATATTGTCGAAGCTCAAGTTCTCCCATGATTTTATTTGGACACCATTGTTTAAGCCCTTCATATCCTGCTCAAGTTTACCTATATATATATATATATATATATATATATATATATA
>LTAE01000349.1:39312-89432 GCA_001647135.1 Pontederia paniculata | reverse complement strand
AATTGATCAAATGAGTCATTTAGGATTATACACACACGACATATAGACAGAGGCAATGAGATAGTTCTTGTTGAGTTGCTATAGCCTAGCCCTTGATGATATATTAAATAATCATGCCTTGGAGGCTTATTTGATTTGTTATGTGAAATGAACTAAGGATAATGACATTGACGGATTGAAACGTGAGTCAAATTCGAAGGAAGTCAAAACTTGGGAAAAAGAAATCAAGTCAATATTCAAGGTGCAGAACATGAATTATAATATGAGGAGATGAATTTCATTTGAAATAAATCAAATATAGCTGAGATTACTTTGGCAAGGTAAGAGAACAATTACGTGTTAGAGTTCAAGAAGATTTTCATGATCTTTCATTCATGTTTATAATCATAAGGAATAGAAGAGAGAACTAATTTAATTAAGATAAAGTGATAGTCCAATGTCAGACCTTATCATTTAGTTGGAAAGAAAAATTATTATCTCAATACTCTTTATCAAAGACGATAAATCTGCATATTGATAAATTATTTTTGTGTATATATATATATATATCTGCGATCAAATGGGTGTAGTGGACTCTGCCACTTATGCAGAGGCAAAGGATGCAATCTTTAGGTTGATCGTGGAAATAAATAAATAAAAATTTATAAAAGTCAAAAGAGTTCCAATCCCAAGAGAGGTGTACATGATGTGCAATAGGTCTATTGTGATGAGTGAATAGTTTATTTGCACGAACATGCACTAGAAAAAAAATGATGAAAAATGATATTTGTGGAAATATTTCACCCGAAGATGTTATCACCATTTTGGAGATAGCTAAATGATTGACATTTATTGTTCAAAGATTCACTACTACTCTCACTGAATCTAACGCATGTACTAGTTAGTATCATATGGATGCCTATCATTATGAACCATTGAACTTTGTACATTAGAGATTACCATATCAATCTAATTATCTTCGAGTGATCTCTTGTCTTATAGACAAATGTTTAGAGATTGAGTAGTGATTAATAAAGATAGGAAGATTATTATTGATCTAATGTTGACATCCTATATTTGGATATGATTTTCGGAGAGATTACCTTATCAATTATCGAGCAGTGGACTATAGTACCTAAAAAAAAATTTAGGCAACCTTACGAGGAATATGTGTTAGTCACTAGTGTTTGGAGGATTAATGATGTTCTCTTTATGATTTATATCATGAAATGAGATAATGATAGGATAAGAAAGTGTTGGAAAAAAAAACCCATGTTGTAAATAGATACTTGCTTATGTTGGAGGTGTTATGGTCTTATATAGACCACGATAATGATGTCAAGTGCATTTCATTTAATTATAACCTTATTGTCATAACCCTCTTGTTGGGGAGCCTGAAGTGTCATTAATTTTTTTTGAAATTTTGTTGTTGAATTGCCTTCAAGTATTGATGATCCATTATTGATCAGTGTTGCAAAGTGTTGGACTTGTTATTATCAAATGATTCGTTAGATGTTCATGATACATCATTAATTTTTTTAGGATCACGAAGAGATGTGATCTGTCACTATTTATAATGACCTTATCTAGGTTATGGATACGTCATTCTTGTATGACATATTGCCGCGGATGTTGGCTTGACATTTATGAGTAATGACTTGTTGTTAATAAGTAATGAAAAATGGCTAATTGCCTAGTTATTGTTGCTGAATGTTGACTTATGGTCGATATGCCTTTACTATGGGCCATCACCAATTTGTGATTCACCAATATGATATGTTATCATCTAAAGTGTCATGAAAAGTACAAATTTGTCGTCATTTATTGTAAGTAATCATTGTCGATGTAGAACTCATTGTTGATTCTTAATTTATTATTTGCGATTTGAAGCACTATCAAGTCCATATTTGTAGTTGTGGATTTCAATGACGATTCCTAGATCGTCATTCTCGTCGTTGAAACGATTATTGATTCATGACACATCACGATTAATTTTGGAACTTGATAAGGATAATTCTTGATTCGAGGCTCATTGTTGTCAATTATGACATCATTTATAGAATTCTTTTTAGTATATGTTATCGGTCAGTATTAACCGACCATAGGTACACTATTGGTTCTTATTTTCTTTGTCGTCACATGTGACTGGTCATTTGTGAATAGTGACTCATGGTTGACTCTTTGTCGTATTTGTTCATCAAGTGTTATTCAGTATTGAGTGTCATTGGACAAATTATCGTTGATATTCGTTGTACCGCTTTGGTTAATTAGTGACTCGTTGTCATGACTTTTCATGTGATGCCAATTTATAAAATTCGGATGGACTGGTTGAAGGCTCATCGAAAGATTAATTGGAGTTGCGCACCTCTGATAATCGATTGAGAGCTTAAGCTGAGTTATTGATTTTGTCATCTATGATATGTTGGTTAAAAGTTCATAGAAAGAGTGATTGGAATGGGACGCCTTCTGATCCTCGATTGAGAGCTCAAACCAATATTTCGCAAATGCAAGTCAATCAGGATTACTTACTCCCTAAGTAAATCGGCTCAATTTTCTGTGACGAAATTGTACGATTACATGATGTTCCTATATTCATAGGGTCCGGACAGGGATCCACGATTTACTTCCACGTTCTGGAAGCATGTACCTTAGTCCTTAGTGACTAACATGAGATTTAGTACTATTTTTCACCCTCAGACAGATGGTCAGATTGAGAGGACCGTCCATATATTGGAGGATATGTTGAGAGCCAATGTCATTGATTTTGGTGATAGTTGTTCTATTAGATTGGCTTGAGCAAAGTTGCACATAATAATGACTATCGGTTTATGATCGACATGACACCATATGAGGAATTAGATAGCAAGTGGTGTCACATTCTGATATGTTGGGATATAGGGGACACCTAGTCACTGATTGGGCCAAAGTTAGTTTAGGCGTCAGTTGACAATGTCAAGCTGACCAGGAAGGAAATTATAATTGCAAAAGATAGACAAACACAAGCCTTGTTATGAAGAGGGTGTTGAGAGATGACCAGCATGTATAGGAGCAGCCTGTAGAGGTATGTCAGGATCTCACTTATCATGAGGAGCCCGTCCGTATCATGGCCCAAGAGATACGTCAGTTGCGCAGACGACAGATCCCCATGGTCAAAGTTCTTTGGAAGAATCATACAGAGAGAGAGAGGCTACATGTGAGTTGGAGGAGGACATGAGGAGGAGTTATCCTCATGTATTCTGATTTTTCAGGGTAGTATTAATTTCGAGGACAAAATTTTTAAAATGGGTGTAGTATTGTAAAAGCCCAACAGAAATGCAAAGCCCACCGTGGCGTTTTTTAATTTTTTTTAATTTAACAGGGCTTTCTCGTCTTTTCGCAGGGGAATTAAAGGAATAAAAATAAAATTTAAATAAAATGTGATCGGCCGTTGGATGCACGACACGTGTCCCTGGGGTTATATAAAAACACCCCTCTCCTTCTCTCCCACATTTGCTACAGTGCCGGCCCTTTCTCCCTCCCTCACTCGTTCTCTCCTTCGCGCACGGCGTGCAGCGCCAGGGCTGCTCCATCGCCGGCGACTCCGGCGGCTGCTCGGCAATCGGAGGGTACGTCTCTCACCCTCTCGACGACGCGAAGGCCATGATGCAACTTGATTTCTGTTTTGACGACGCGTGCAGGGTGGAGCGCGAGCAGCGGCGACGCCGGTGTTGGGGGAAGAAGTCCGGTGGCGTTCGAGCTCGATTCTTCGGGTTTTCTCTCCGGTAAGATTAGACGTTGATCCAACACATGTCTGATTTCTTTCGAGGATCGATTTTATGCAGATTTCTGGGTTTTAGGAACTGATTTCCTTGGGTTGCCGGACGCGATTCACGACTCGACGGACGGTGCAGTTTCGGGTTTTCGTTCTTTCCTCCACGGTGAGTTAATACATGTGCTGAGCCATTCCGTGAGTCGGATTTGATACATTAGTGTCTTGATTTCATTCGGATTTGATGCATTCGAATCATCCGTGATGTAGTGTCATTTCGACTCCATGGATTCCGGCGTCGGAGACGGGTAGACGCGCTTCATGGCTGGTCACTTCTCGGATTCACCGGCATTCCAGCGGTCGATCAAACTAATCCGACGGTGAGTGGGTCAAACTGCTCATGTACAGATTTAATATAGTTTGAGTGCTGATTTCCCTTTCTTCGTGGCAGCTCCGCTTCTGTCATACGTGAGACGCTGGAGTTGTGAGGGAAGACGAGCGAGTGATACTCTTTGTTTCTTCGGTGAGCACTCGGTGAACTGGTTTAAATCTGCAATATTATAGATATTAATTTGAAGGGGGAATAACTCAAGTCTATATGTATGTGTTAGGTCCCTTTTGCTGCCCGTTTTCACACGTTGTCGGACCTGCGGAGTCTTCGGATTCTGAGGTGTTCTAGAGCTGTTTGAGGTGAGTTAGAGAATGTACAAAACTGTTATAGCAGTTAATTAAGATTTAAATGCATGCCGATTTCAGTGTGTACATGTGCTGATTTTTCAGATTCGAGACGAGGCTCGCGACACATTGAATTCCAACAACTCGCGAGTTGTCCTAGGTAAGTTCGAGGGTTATTAGAAATATTTTATGATAATGTTAGGGATTAGGTACTAGCTGATTTCTAGGGTAATTGCTTGCTGATTTCGAAGTGGACAAGAAAGGTAACATGGCTGAATTGTTGTGTAGGGACTTCACTTGTTATTCGGGGTTCTCGTGTCGAACCCGAGGTGTTTGCGACTTCATCGTGATTCACACGCGGTGAGTTGACTTATGAGTCATATGTGAGCTTGTGCTGATTTTTATAAATAAACACATGTATGTGTAACTCTCAAATTATTTGATATGTAGCGCAGAGTCGCACTTCTTGAGAGTTAGAGCTCACGGGATCCGCGGATGCATAGTGTCACTCCACACTGTACGCGGTGAGTTATAATTAGAAGCTTTTGAGATAAAGTGTTAAGTCATGGTTAGAAGTCCTAATATAAAGTTTAGTGCTTAGAATGTGTATTTGAAGTAAATGTGATATGTAGTTAGGAAGTTTTATAACATATTCATGTAGTTATTATGATAAGCATGAAAAGAATTAGATTTTAAAATGATCTTTATGATGAGTTGGTAGGATTAGTATAGGTTAATGTTAAATTGATAAAAAGTAAGTAGAATAGGATACTTAGTCATATAATCACTGATTAATCATAATAATAGATAATTATGGTCAATTCGAGTTATTAAATGAAAAGAACTAGTAAATAGGGAAGTATCTCTTAATTAGAATTAAAATCGACAAGAGTATCATTTCAAGTCGTAGAATTAGAAATGAGTTTAATAAAGTGTTTATGAAACTTATGGTTAGGATCTTGTCGTGATTGATTTGGACTCGGACGCGTTGGACTTTAGGAGGCCACGCGACATCGAGGTGAGTGGAATTATCACAATAACAGTAAGTATGCTCTAGTAGCAGTCTATAGTCTTACGCCGAGGTAAGACGTCTTTTCGGGATGGATTATCGCATCCATGTGTATGTTCTGCATCATATGAAATGAATGAGTGTGTGCCATGCTTTTAAATAAATTATATCATGCTTAGATTCATGAAATGTGGCACTTGTTCCTTTATGGACTTATCGATGGTTCTTATGATGTTTTCTCGGATTCTCGAATTTTTGCGGGATTTGATGATTCTCCCTAGATTAGTATCCTTTATGAGATGCTCCTTCTATGAATTGCATGTGCATTCATACATATATGACATGTCATGATAAAAACCGCCTCGTGGCGAGATTTTGCATAGCATCGGAGAATGATCAACTCCGAGTAGGTGCGGCAACTATTAAGTCCTGTTCATAGCGGCAACGATTAAATCCTTGGCATACTACTGCTTCCCCAGGTGGACGACGTCGATGAAGGTAAACTATTAAGACCGCCTATGATTGGCAAGCCTCAGTCCGCACAATAACTCACTTAGGTTTTCGTATTGGCCGTACAACCTTAGTGAGGGTTCCTTCCTCCTTTAGCTTACTTTCTTTTGTAGCTAAGAAGGACAAATGTTTTACATGGCATTCATTGCATTGATTTGTCGCCGTTTTATCGTATTGCATTGTGGGCTTCGGTTTTCTTGGTTTTCGATATTGTGTTCCCTCCACTCACTGAGCCATCTTTATGCTCACCCCTCTCTCCCCATTTTGCAGGTGACGACTGCTAGATATGCTTGTGATGTGCATGGGTTGGGGTTTATACATGTGTGAGGACGACGGACTAGAGTAGTCCAGTTATCTTTGCTTATAGCATTTATATATGAGTAGGAAACTTGTATAGTTCCTAACTTTCCATTTATCTCTTATTATTCATCCGTTTTGGCCATTCGGATTGAGATTTTGATTATATCCCACTTGTGGATTCCCGAGGAACAGTGTTCCTCATATTCGTATACTGTTGCTGAGCCATCGTGCTCCTATGATCATAGACATTTCACTTGATGGATATTTATTCCCTTTTATGTTTATATCCAGTTATATAAACTGTTGTATACATGGGCATTTTTGTCACTTGTCCATTTTACGTCGAGATGCTGTCGAAATTTTTGGCAAATTCAAGAGTTGAAATATTTCTCCTTATCATGTTTCCGCAACGTTCAATTATTTGAACTCTATATAATGTTATGTCTATTTTACCCCTCGTGACGGCTAACGGTCGACTATGTCGGGGTGGGTCGTCACATATAGCGCAACAAAAATTAACGACACTATCTGTACAAAAAAAATTGAACATTATTCATTTGAACATCTTTATATTTATATTCTCACATGGACAATTTAAGGGAGGAAATTAATTTTTAATACGGGTGACATCGAGGTTTGAACTCAAGACTTCTGACTCTGATATCATGTTAAATTAGATGTGTTATCAACAATTCTAAAAGCTTAAACCGATAGGAAGCAACTTTATATTTATATTCTTAACAATATTTATATTTGTAATTTATTAAATTAATTTTTTAATAAAATATTGCATAAATATGAATATAATAATATATTCAAATTGGTCATTGCTCGCCAAATTATTTTATTAATTTTCTAGTTATTTCATATAGATCTTGATCTTTGCTCAAATACATCGATAACTATTTAATATGTGACGTCATTCTTTGCTAAAACTGACCTGATTTAGGAAGGTTAAATTGTTCATCAGTTCTTTTCTTGTTCCTCGAACACATTATGCTGTTCATAAGAGGTTTTCCGATATTAACCTAATATTCAAAACGATTCATTTTGTTAGAACGTAAAATTTAAACTTTCCATAGCCAATTAAACTAACTAATCAATTTTTTATTTACATGAATGCACACACGAGCTTTAGTACAAGCCGTCAAAGTAAAATAGAAAAAAAAAAAAAACAAGACAAGAGAAATGGAAATGCCAAAAAGGGAAAGCCCATCAATAAGCCCACTGTTGCTAGTTCTTTTGGAAGAAGTTTTAAGCACTAAGACTGATACATAATTTAAGTGCTAAAGTTTATTTTAAAATATAAGTATTTACACACTTAAATAAAAGTGTTGATAATAATAATAAATAATTATAATATTTCTTAAAATAAGTATTGACTAAGATATTATTGCAGTCATATAATGATAATATTAAAAAAATATGAATAAAAAAATAATATAGTTTTTTAAAAAATAAGTCAATAACTTTAAAAATAAAAAAGGAACCCTACTTACTGTTTTTTAATTTATAAATTATTACGCTAACAACTTATAAATATATTTTTTTTATTTATCAAACATGGATAAATTTTAAAATTATTTTGTAAGCTTAGTCAAACATGTCCTTAGGAGAAGATGTAGCTTTAGAATTAACATATCATAAACAATAATACACAAAAAGCAGAAGTGTTGAATGTTCCAAACAAATAAAGGAAACTGCACTATTTGCAAGGCAAAAAAGAAAAGAAAACTCATGATCTTAGTAAAAAGAAAATGGAAAATTAGAATGATGCATAAATTTTGTTGAAGAAAAACTATATCTTAACGATTTTTAGTGCAAGAGTTACTATATGTTATCATGCATTTAAAACTATCGATTTTTCAATCTTCTAAAAAGAAGCTCATTAGCTGAGTACAAAACAAATGAAAAATTAAAATGGGCACATAACTTTTATTAATGTGAATAGAGGTCGAAATTTATTTGTCCAACAATAGAACACTAGAATAACTGCACCACTCACTTTCTCATGACATTTAAAATTTATCATGTCATCTTGAATTATCGATTTTTAATAATCCAGAAAAAAAAATCATGATCCAATTACAAATACAAATAAAAAGTATAAATGATGCATAACATTTTATTGATTCGAATCTAAATCTACTGCACCAAACATATTCTATTCAACCTTCGAAAAAAAATAAAAAATAAAAATAAGGCGAAGAAAAACGTGGTCGGCAGGATTCGAACCTGCGCGGGCAGAGCCCACATGATTTCTAGTCATGCCCGATAACCACTCCGGCACGACCACTTTTATGTTTTCTGAATCAGAAACGTTCAATATAATTCTTTAATATTAACATTAGTTCTAACTAATAATTGGCACATTGGCAAGAGGCAAAAAATGTCCAAATAACAGCAAACTCTTGGAATTAGGGAAGAAATGTCTCATTGTTGCCCATGAGAAAAACACAAAAACATCCTGAGAAGAATGCTACAAAATCTGCTCCCCCTAAAAGTTTCACATGTTGTCGACCTTATCACTCCTTCCCCGCTAATTAACAGTAACATTATTGTTAAGTTCAGACACAAACACATACATGATCTCACCTCACTGCACTGCTCTATTTGAAAGAGAAAACAGAAAGAAAGAGAGAACCATCCACACAATGACTGCTTCATGCAGCACAACATCTGATCTCGTGTTTCAAGACCATATTATATACTACCAGGCAGGCGGACCATGTACATAGTATTCAGAAGATAAAAAAACGCATTGCACATTTGCACCCAACTGTTATTAACTTATTATAGTTTGAGATATTTAATGAAAGATGTCATGCTCATACTGTGTCCATCATCATCATCATCATCATCATCATCATCATCATAATAATAATAATATCAATGCACATACACAATTAGATGCATTTGATATAATCACACACACATAAAGATGTACATAATCTAAAAAATATTTTATTTAAAATTTAAAATATAAATCCCACTCTCTTCTCAATCAGGGCACCACCAGGGCACCACTGTCTTAATCATAATAGGATCAAGGGCGTACATTTTTTATTACATCGAATACACTTAATTATGTATGCATATTAATATTTCTTTAATAATGAGACATATATGATTATGTGCATTTGGTGCAAAAATAATATTTTATGATATCCACAAAAATATATCTAAAATTTAAAATGTGGATCTCATATTTTTCTATGTGTATGTGATTACACTGAATACGCCTAATTATTTATGCACGTTAATATTTTCTAATAATCAGATATATTAGTGTGCATATAATTAGATGTATTTAACGTAATCACAAATCCATAAAGACATGCGATATTAATACAAAAATATTTGATAATGCACTTATGATACAAAAAAAATTGATAATGCATTTGTGTAGAGTAATTTTCGTGTATAGTCCCTCAACTTTGCTCATATCCCAGTTTGGTCCCCGAATTTTAGTTTGTAACAACTTGGTCCCTTAACTTGCAACTTGCTCGTCGATAGTTCCTTCACCTACGATAGCAAGTTTTTTCGGTTTTCACTCCACGTGGTATAGCCACGTAAGTAAAAAATAAAAAATAAAAATATTGACGTGAAATTTAAATATTTTTTGAATAGTCCCCTAACTTTACTCGGTTCCCATTTTGGTCCCCTAACTTTAAATTATAACTAAACGGTCCCCTAATTTAAATTTGTAACTAAATGATCCCTCAACTTTATAATACGTTCACCGAAAGTCCCTTTTTAGCAAATTTGATTTATTATTTTTTTGTCCACGTGAAAATACGAACATTAATATTTCTTGTGTGTATGTTGTTGTATGTATATGTGAGAATAACATGAACATATATAATATTTTAGTTTTCATCTCATGCAAGTAAATGATTTTTATAAATTTCATCAAAAAAGGAAGGTCAGCAGCCATCAGAGAGAGTTTGGGAGGAAGATGCACATACTAGTGAAATTTGATGGCGGTCGATATCCATTTTTTGAATAAAAATTATAAAAACCACTCTTGTAGGAGATGAAAAGTAATAATATTTATCGTGTTGACGTATTCCCACGAATACATATAATAGTGTAGATGTAAGAAATATTAGTTTTCATACTCTCACATGGACAAAAAATTGATAAATCATTATAAAAATTTGTAAAGAAGATAAAAAGAGGTTCAGAAAATTAATTCTAATGCAAGGAAGATATAAAAATAATGATTTATCAAATTTTTGTCCATGTGAGAATATGAAAATTAATATTTCTTACATCTACACTAATATATGTATTCGTGAGAATACGTTAACATGATAAATATTATTACTTTATCTCCTGCAAGAGTGATTTTATAATTTTTATTCAAAAAATGGATATCGACCGCCAGCAAATTTCACCAGTACGTGTATCTTCCTTCCAAACTCTGATGGCTGTTGACCTTCCTTTTTTGATGAAATTTATAAAAATTATTTACTTTTGCATGAGATGAAAACTAAAAAAAAAATCTATATATTCATATTATTCTCACATATACATACAACAGCATACACACAAGAAATATTAATGTTCGCATTTTCACGTGGACAAAAAAATAATAAACTAAATTTGATAAAAAGAAACCTTCGGTGAATGTATTATAAAGTTGAGGGATCATTTAGTTACAAATTAAAATTAGAGGACTATTTGGTTACAATTTAAAGTTAGGGGATCAAAATGAGAATCAAGTAAAGTTAAGGGACTATTCAAAAAAAAAAATTCCACGTCAATATTTTTATTTTTTTATTTTTTACTTACGTGGGTTTACCATGTGGAGCGAAAATCGAAAAAACCTACTATCGTAGGTGAAGGGACTTTCGACGAGCAATTTGCAAGTTAAGGGATCAAGTTGTTACAAATTAAAATTCGGGGACCAAAGTGAGATATGAGCAAAGTTGATGGACTATACATGTAAATTACTCCACTTGTGTATGCATAATGTTTAATCATTTGTCTAATAACAAAGACATTTAAAAAATAGACCTCCTGACGTGACATAATTTCATAAATTCAAAAGTTTGATTTCTTTCTTTCATTCTATAAACTTATAAAGGAAAACTACAAAAATAATTAAAATCTGACGCGATTGGAAGCTGTAGAATGAAAGAAAGTGCGATTTTAAATATACACCGCGAAGGTGCTCCTCCATATTAATTAATTAATTAATAATAACACTAAAGAACATAACATTTGATTAGTGAGAGGATTCCAAAAAAAAACGTGACACATATATCTGTAACGTGGGCATGTGCCCCCCTTTCGCTTATGGGACAAAATGCAATCAAAAGCGATAGACAAATGACTTCTCTAAATAAAAGAAAATTACATTACTTTAAAGCAGGATAAGTAAATAATTACTAATATGCACTACAACTGGATTTGATAAATTAAATATTATTAATGCAGGTTCAGCATATTAACAATTGAGATCTAGTTTCATAGTAGACATCTATATATTTTTTAGAGATATTTTATTCTCTCGATCGAATTAATTAAATTATATAAATTAAACTTCGGAAAGGAATCCAATCAAGTTATGTTAATACTCCACGATTAGAGTAAGTCGCTTCAGACAAAAAAAGATCATGATCACCGCTATCTAATTTACTATTTAATTAATAAAACAAAATAATATATCATTGTTGAATTAGACTATCTTCATTCTCATTTTTTTGGAAAAATATATAAATTGTAAAACATAAGTGACATAATTAAGTTGAACGGATAAAAATGGATTTTACGACCTCTTGCCAATAAGTAGAATAGTAGATGAATATCCCGCTACATCATTTATTCTTGATATCTTTTACAATTGTTTGAAATCGCTGTTTTTATATTCATACATATGATACATACCGAATAACAATTAAGGGTCTGAGGTAAAAGAAGAATAAAATAGTGGAAAAAAAATAAAAATTAATCGGTTAATTTTATTTAGTTATATTTTTAACATAGAAAAATTAAGACAAAGGAGAGAACATTCTCGTTCATTTCCTTTCAAAAGTTAATTTTTCTTTCAACTTCAAATTAAAATGTAAAAAAAAAGAAAAAATATTTAAGTTACACTTACAATTTTATTCGTATATATTTAATATATATAAACACATACATTAAGATATATTCATCCAACAAAAATTATAATCTTCTCTCTTCGCTTTCCATCAGTTATCTTTTCTTCTCCTGATCCGATGATTTAGATTAAATTTTATTTGTGCAGATGATTAGTAATTTTTTTACTATTTAAAAATGTAAATCTTTACTTTTTTTAATCATCATTAAAAAAACCTTTGCTTTTTTAATTTAAATCGTCGAATTATGTGACTTAAAGTTATGATTCAACTCCCATTAAATTCATATATGAAGAGAAAAATGAGGACGCATTATTGTTCCAATAATTGAATGGTCAAAAAATTGTTTTTTGGAAAAAGAAATTAAAGTATAATTTTTTTGTGCTACGGTCGCTTCGTACCAAACCGAACCCAATCGCCGCTACGCTTCTTATATTTATATTTCAATGCCACACTCAAACTTCCTTCTTCTATTCTTATTACGAAATGTTGTACGTCGTAACCGAAAACAAAGCTTGTTGTATGCATCTGTAAACTTCTCCAAGTTTCTTGTTGATGGCGATGGCGACGACGACCGCAAGAACAAGCCCGAGTCAAAGAGGCTGCTCCGGCGATGTCTCCGCTGACGGCGACGCCTGTCAACCGGAAAAAGAGGAGGAGAAGAAGAAGGTCGCCGATGACCTCCAGAAGACCCAAGATGACGATGAAATGGGCGCGTCTAGTCGAAAAAGTTGCGACTTTTATCCATCTCTGTCTACTCTGTCTCCGGCGTCCTCTCCTCCGCCAACTTGCAAGGCCGCCGCCGTCGCCGCCGCGGCCGCTGCCTCGTTGACTAGTACCTTCCGATCTCTTCTTATGGAGAAGCCGTCAGCGCTTCGCTCAGCGTGCTTTCTCCCTTGGCGTGGCCGTCATGGAAGGAAGAAGAAAAATAATGATATGACGAAGGGGGGGAGTGTGCAGAAAGAGCGTGGAACGAGAAAGACGACACCTTTGGCTTCGCAGACAGAGGAGGAGGAGGAGGGAACCAAAAAAGCAAGAGGATTTCCACCTCACTGTTCGACTTCCGTTATTGATTCTGTATTCTCAGGTTGCAATTTCTAGCTGTTTTCAGTGTCAGTGGTCGCAAAAAGACGACAACTTTGATTTGTATTTTGCTTGTCTTCAGTTTGCAATCTATGTGTTCGATATTTTGACTGTTGCTATTAATTGTTTGTGAGATTTAATTCTTGCTTATTCGTATACTTCTGGATGACAAATTTCTAATGGTTTTACATGGAAATCAACTCACTGCTCAATTGATTCGTTCTCTGATGCTGCAGGGGCAGAAGCATTTTTTAACATGGGCATGGGTTTGGGTATAGCATATGTCCTGGCCAGGTGGGCAACCGAGTTTGATAAAATGGCAGAACTCCATTTACAGATGGAAATGCTACTCAGGGAACTAAAACAACAGGTTCCAACAAAATGCATCAGTCCTTGCATCCCAGGACCAGACAAAAATCTTGCATCCTCTTTATCGGATAGTAGCAGGGAGATTGGTACAGGAAATGTTATCTTTTCACAGAGCCAACAATTGCTTCTGCAGATGGAAGGGGATAACTCGACTCTGCAATCGAAGAGATGCACAAACTATGAGACTAGTCCACGAAGTAAAGGGTGTCCAGGAATGGAAGAACTAGAAGCGGAGCTCGAGTTAGAGTTAGAACAATTGCAACTCAACTTGGAAGATGATCAACTAGTTCATTCTGAGCAAGAGAGAATGGAGGTATCCTTGAGAGCCACAGTTAATAATTGATGTTGGTTGAATTGAAGAAATCTTTTACCTCTGCATTATATCATGTAATCTTATCTGAGCAAGTTATTGTCATATCTTCCCTTTCTGCCTCTTCATCTGATAATAATCTTGTTAATTTAAATAAACTAGGCAAAGCTTTATTAGGAAGATATTGTTTATAAGTTCCTTTTGTTAATTGTATTCAATTATCCTTGTTCTCCTCTAATGTTTTTTTTTCTTTTTCATTCTTGGGTCAAACAGATGGTGAACGACTCCACAAAATCGCGCGAAAGCTTCCATGGTGATTTTGAGCCGAAAGAAGAAAATTACAATGAACATTATGTGGTTTCTGCAAGAGAATTGGAGAGACGTTTACACGAACTCCTACATACAAGACATCAAGAACAGATAGCAGAGTTGGAGGATGCTCTGAAACAAGCTCTTGTTCAAAAAGAAATTGAGGTTTCTAGGTGGAGGGAAGCTGCAATAAATGCTTCGAATGGATCAGATAATTTTGGTAAGCTTAGATGACATGATATTTTTGTTTCCTTTTCCATGTGTCCTAGTTGTTTCAGTTTTATTTCTGAATGTTTAAACCATTAATAGGCTGCAAAGTTTAATGTTGGCATTGATTATCAGTAACAAGAGCTAAGAGCATTTCAGCATTTCATTGTTTACTTGTTTTTCCTACTATTAGAAGCCAACCTACAAAAAGTTGATACATTTTACCCTGTTAATAAGTCATTGTTTATGCTATTTGATGTATCCATGCTAACCACTAATGCAATTTGCTTTCCAGGTGAAGAGTTGTGAAAGTGGAACTTGACGAGTTCATGTCTGGCGTTGCAAGGTTTTTGAGTTCCAAGTGATATCAGAAATGCTTCTGTATCCATGTTCTAAGCTTGGTCTAATCCTGTATTAATTTCTCCTCTTCCTTGAGGAAGTCGAATGAGCATAACTGATGTCACATATAATATATTAGTATGAGTATTTTGTACAAGTTGGAGATGATATCATATAACCTTTTTTTTTTTGCTTTACAATGCATAACATTCTTTTCTTTCTTTTTTGCAAAATTATTGTTAGATCAATCAAATTTCCAAAAAAAATGTTTTATATTAAAATGTAAAATTGATTGACTCGAAAAAATGATTTTTTTTTTACGGTTGCCACATACCACTCCCCCAGGCCGCACGATGCTAAAGAGTCCACTATCCAAAAACTAGGTTCGGACGCACTATAGTCCCGACTAATCTGACTTCATCCCGCGTCGCATACCTGATTATGGCAGATGGAGCTTCCAGCGAAATTTTTTTGCGTTCACAGAGCTCGAACTCGAGACTTATATAAGCAAGGAGGAACCGCTTACCACTCACTTAAAATTACCTGGGCCCACCAGATTACCCTATTTACTTATTTTAATTCGTAGGCAATCTGGATTGCCTAGCAATGCATATTATCTATGAAGTGGTAATCCACATTACCTACGAGGGGTTTGTCTATCCAGATTATCACCCAAGTGGTAATCTTATTTATATTAGTTTCCTTATTTACCCTTTTAAATCTTCCATAAATAAAATATAACATAATATTAAATCATCATATAATAATAACAACAACACAAATAATAATAAAAATATTATTATTATAATTAATGACCATAATAAATATTATTTAAATAATTTTATATTATTATGATCATATTATGAATTAAAATATAACACTAATTATTATTTATAAGTATTATTAATTAGACTAATATTTTTTTTATAAATTATTATTATTAATTATAAATATTATTGTATTATTATTTTAATTTGAAGGGTATTAATTATTTAAATGCATTAATTTGTGAGTTTATAGTTTAATTTGATAAATTTTAATTCGATAATATAAAATTTTTAACTTAATAATATTTATGAAGGGTATTTTGGTAAAATGATGTATATTATTTAGTAATAATTTATATTAGTAAATATGATAATCTGAATTATCACTTGGATTACTTATATNTTTAACTTAATAATATTTATGAAGGGTATTTTGGTAAAATGATGTATATTATTTAGTAATAATTTATATTAGTAAATATGATAATCTGAATTATCACTTGGATTACTTATATATAGTAAACAGGGTAATGCACATTACTAGCAATTTAATAGGTGGTAATCTTTCTGTTAGGCAATATAGATTACCAGGTAATGTTAAGAGGTAATGCAGTAAACGCCTCCTTAGTTCCATAAAATAGTTGACACTAATGGTTGTCAAGATCTCGATCTAGATCTTACGATTTTACGGTGTTGAAAGTTCTAACCGATTTTGATCTTAATGTGAAGATCTTATAAGTAAGATATATTATTTTATTAATTCGTAGGATCTTACAATCCTCGATCTGATTTTACAATTTTCGATCTTATGACTCCTTTACGATTTTATGTAAGATCTCGATCTGTCATTGATTCTCCAATTAGTTAATTGGGCCATTTGAACATTATGGCCCAGCCCGGTAAACATCTCCTGGGAGACTCCACGCCGTTCTCGGGTTCACGAACGAATCGTAGAAATACACGTCAGCAACGGTGACACATGTCGAATTATGATTGAGCAAATTGCGTGTCGACTCACCGAGTCTTCGATGAGAGTTAACCCGAACCCAAATAAACGACCTGAACCACAACCGGCCCTTCCAAAGGCGACGGCGACGACGACGACGACGACGACGAGTTCGCAAAGACCGACCTTTCTGGCCACCACATCGCCGCCAGTTCTCCGGCCGGCGATTCCCTTCCGCCGCCGCTCTGGATAGCCGCGCGGAGGGCGTTAACGCTGTGGCTCCCTCTGGGCCTCAGGGTCTTTCTCGCCGTAAGAACTCTTCAGCCGCCGCCGGCACCTCGCCTCCTCCACCTCAGTCGTCAGACCTCCGACGTGCCTTAGCCGATTCACGGATCCGTGATCGTTCGTCGTCTTCGTCCTCGTATTCCAGGGATCTCCCGTTTTGGCAGCAGAATTGGTTCTTGTTCGTGCTCCTCATCATGGCCCTCGGTTTCTTCGCCATCGCCCTCTTCCTCTACCTAGGCCTCGAGGTCCCCGAGGGTTCCCCCGCGCCAGCGGCCGCCGCCCAGGAGGGTGTGCAGGTACGAATGATCTGATCTGAAACCCTAGATCAATCCATCGCTCGAGCCTATGATTAGTTTCCTTCGAATCGGTTATATTTTTTTCCCTGATGTTTATTAAGATTTTATTGTTTCTGTTGATAGATAACTTATGGTAGCGTAATTAAGCTGATGCATGAGAAAACGAAGTTTCGGCTGCACTCTCATGATGTGCCCTATGGATCAGGGAGTGGGCAGCAGTCTGTCACTGGATTCCCCAATGTGGACGATTCCAACAGCTATTGGGTATGCTCGACGATTTTTTCTATGAATTTTGCAATCAATTCATAAGATTTCGGGGTTTATTTTGTATATGAAAATGTGATTTCAAGTAAGAGTATTGTTTGCTTTAAACCAAACTTGAGGTATTCAGGTTGTCTGAAACTGGATAATTTGACAGTAAATACTAAATACACCAAAAACATCCTCTTTAATGCTTTTATTATCTACCCCATAGAACCGACTACATCCAGCTTGATTTGGTTAAGGAAAGTTAGTTCTTAAATAAATAAGCTAGGACATAAGTAATAGCTCAGATTAATTAGTTCGTGCGTACACCTCCGATGTTGGATGGACAAGAAAGAAGGGGATAGCTTAATCCCCACTGCATATTAGGAATAGACATAATCCAATTTTCACTACAACGTGTACCGATAATTAAATTATTTATTCTGTGACTAATTTGATGAGTGTTTTGCTTTATTTGTCAAAATAAAGTGCTATTTTTTTTCGGCGACCCAATGCTAGACTGGGCTTTGGAGTTATACGTATTATGATACCTCACTTGTATGTGCCAAAACGGGTGTACTTGTATTGTCACCCGTGAAAATGAAATCTTTGAGGTATTGTGCTTAACAGGAAGGTTTTCAATTAGTTTTGACAAGAACGAATCAAAGAATATGATGGACATTAGGGCCTTACACTTTTTACCACTACAAGGACTTCAAGTGTCCTGGATTTGTTTGCATCGGTTTTTCTTGGCCTCATTGTATGTCTGTTTTGCTTTTCCTTTTTGGTAATCGATGCAGATTGTAAAGCCTGCGCATGATTCATCTGCTAAGCAAGGTGACGCCATTCCAAAGGGGACAATTCTACGTTTGCAGCACATGAGAACACGGAGGTGGCTACATAGTCACTTGCATGCTTCTCCCATTACTGGCAATTTGGAGGTTAGTTAGTTTACATCTTTTAAATTATTGGGATTCCTGAGTCCTGATTATGCTGCCTACTGTTATTTAGATGATCAAAGCTTGCATATTTGTTCTAAGTTGGGTAGAGGTCTTCTCATTCTTGTGGTCAGCATCTTTAACTTACTTATTTTGATAATCTTTTTGATAAACTTTGAATCAGATATCCCAGTTTTTTTTTAAACGGCCTACTGCATTAGATGCTGCTAATTATTTCTATCATCATTCATCAGTTATTTATTCATGTTGTTCTTGAATTTGTACTTTGAGTATAAGATGGTGGATTTCCAGTTTGTTGTGATTGTTTTCGCAGCAACAAGTAACTGTTCTTATGTTAGACAAGTAATATTCCTGAGATCCAAATTGTTTGATCTTGTTTTGGGGATTTTGATTCTGATATAATTTTCAGTTGTCATAGAATGGGTTGAGGAAATGTTGGAAAATTCTGGTTTGTGCTTTTATCTCTTGTATCCATTTTCCATGGTTTTTTTATAGTTGTGATTTTAACAGGTTAGCTGCTATGGAGGGGAGGATGAATCTGATACAGGAGACTTGTGGCTGTAAGAATTGTTTTATTTCTTGAATTCTTGTTCACATATGTTCTGTTTAACTGTATGTTTGATAATTCGAGGATGTGCCTTTCAGGTTGGAGATTGAGGGGAAAGGAGAAACATGGAGGCAAGACCAGAGAATAAGACTAAGACATATCGATACTACGGGCTATCTACACAGTCATGACAAAAAATACTCTCGTATAGCTGGAGGACAGCAAGAGGTAAAAGTTTCTTGTACCGACTGTTTAGTGTACGCGTCATTGCAACTTCGATTCAAATGGAATTTAAAAGATGCCGAAAAAATACATATTTACAAGAGACTCTCCCGCCACAGGAATTTTGTTCTGCCCCGGAAATTTGCTTTGCCATAATTTGAAGTTGGCTAACATGAAAATTATGTGCTTTCAGGTTTGCGGTGTTCGTGATAAGCGTCCGGACAATATCTGGTTAGCCGCAGAAGGTGTTTATCTACCAGTCAACGAGAGCAAGTAATTCATCTTCTCAATCTGCGAAGTGTCTCCGCATGTTATCTCATTGAGAGCTGGTTTCAGCTGTTATCAAATTTCTTGTCATTGTACTAACAAAACAAAGAAGTTGGATGTTATTTAATTATGATAGGTACCGTAGACGTTCTTTATAAAACATATATTGCGTTGTACGTAAACTATTTAGCTTCTTTATGCAAAATTAACTTCCCCATATTGTATACATCAGTCATGACGGAACGCTTTAACATGAAATTTAGACTTATGTCGATAAAAACACTCAAAAGTTCAAAGTGGATAATATTTTGCCAGCACCCAATCGGAAGTTTGAAATTTGCCAGCACCCAGTCCGAAGTTCGAAAGTTTTAGCGCTCAGCGAGTTTATTTTTTGTTCTAAACCTATTACATTATGCACAGTGAAAATTGGAAAATAAAGCAAGCAGCATTACTCAAATAACTTAAGTTTAGCACTCTAATCTTTTTTCGATTAAAATAAAAAAAATGTTTTATTCTCTTAAAACGAGGGGTTAGTGGATTATTAGGAGGATGTACAAGTAATAAGAATTGGATCTCCAATAATTTTTAATTACGGTGAGATTGTGTCATTACACTAAGGACGAGATTATCATATTTACTTATATAAATGATCACTAAATAATATATATTATTTTATCAAAATATTTTTTATAAATATTATTAAGTTAAAAGTTTTATATTATTGAATTGAACTTTATCAAATTATACTAACAAATTAATATATTTAAATAATTAATACCCTTCAAATTAAAATAATAATAAAATATTTTTTATAATTAATAATCATTTATAAAAAATTAGTCTAATTAATAATACTTATAAATAATAATTAGTACTATATTTTAATGCATAATATGATCATAATAATATAATATTATTTAAATAATATTTATTATGATCATTAATTTATAATAATACTATTATTATTTATGTTATATTATTATATAATAATTATTTATTGAGATATATTTTATTTATGAAAAATATAAAAGAACGAATATAAAAATTAATACAAGTAAGATGATCATTTAAGTGATAACCTTAAGTAATATGAATTATCGTTTCATAAATAATCTGCATTACTACGAATTAAAATAAATAAATAAAATAATATAATTGATTCAGATAATCTCAAATTTAAATTATCAATAATTTAAAAAATTATCGGGAGAAAAAAAAACCCATAATAATTATAATTCTATAACTACGTTCTCTTAGCACAACTATAATTATAACTACGCTAATATGTTACAAGGTGCAGACATCTTTCGCATTCATTAAGCAAAGTGAACCAGCACCACGAAATGGTCTACGAACAAAATCATTTTTTTCCTTCAGAAAAACAAACGCTTTACGGCCCTCATCTTTTATTAACAGAAAATTACAACTTAACTGTCTCAAAAGCCTTTGTCAAACAGTTGTTAGAAGGTATCCACACCTAAGACAGAGGGCAGTAGGACCTGACAACTTCTATTCTGATTTTACTAGTTTCCTAAGGCACTTCTGCAGGTGAAAGGTTGTCTCGCTTTAGACTTCTAAGATTACATATTCGATTAAGTTGACACAACCGGTGTAGCATGGACATCAGGACATGTATTCTAATCATTGGCTACCAACAGATCCTGTAACTGGGGATTCTCCCCCTTTCTGATTACCAGCTTCTTCTGCGGAGGAAGATCTTTGGATATCTGAGATATATCGGTATCAACGATGACTGAATCGTCTTCCTTGTAATCACCCCTCAAAACCCCGAGCGCGATTTCATTCTCCACCATCTGCTGGATCACCCTCTTGACAGGTCTAGCACCAAAATTAGGGTCAAAACCAAGGGATCCGAGGACTTCAACTGCTTCCGGAGTAAACTGAAGGTAGATCTTCTTTTGTCTGAGCCGATCTTTCAGACGATTTAACTGCAAGAAGAAAAAGAAAGTTTAGAATTCTTTCAAGGGACATGGCAATACAAGACCTTTCACAACTCGGGAAAACAAAAGCTAAACAAATGATACCGAAAAAGGATTGATACATTTGGAGCATATAAAAAAAAATTAGTCAGTTTCATAAAGCAACATAAGGACATCAACATTGATGTATTTAAGGTAGAATAGATAAATGGATGTGCATGTCAGCTGGCAGATCCAACATCTTGAGTCAAAGTTGGGCCTGCCAAACTCAGTTGACAGATTTCTAAATGATGGTTTCCCTGATCAATAGTTATCCGGTTAAGCAAATGACCAATTAAATAAAATGAAACAGAGAATGTATTGTATAATCTCATGGTGATAAGAATATTATGTAAGAATGCTACCTGCATCACCACAATCCGATCAATTTGTGTGTTATCAAGTGGCTGGAAAACTATGTATTCATCTACTCGATTCATAAATTCTGGCCGAAATGTTTGCCTAGCCAAATCAAGCACTTGCTTCTTCATCACTTCATATACAGCATCTGCTGTATCATGTGTGTTCCGGAGAGTGTCTAGAATGAAGTGTGACCCAATATTTGATGTCATTATGATAACAGTATTTGTAAAGCTGACTGTCTTTCCCTGCGAGTCGGTAATTCTTCCATCATCTAGCAGCTGCAATAGAATGTTGAAAACATCATGATGCGCCTTTTCAATTTCATCAAAAAGCACTACAGAATACGGCCTCCTCCGAACAACTTCAGTCAACTGACCACCTTCCTCATAACCGACATAACCTGGAGGGGCACCAACCAACCGAGAGACTGAATGCTTTTCCATATATTCACTCATGTCAATCCTTACAAGGGCATTCTCTGTGTTGAAAAGGTACCCAGCTAAAGCTTTTGCAAGCTCTGTTTTACCGACACCTGTTGGACCCATGAACATGAAACTTGCTATTGGACGATTTGGATCCGAGAGACCTGCTCTGGATCGACGGATGGCATCTGCCACGGACCTAACTGCAATATCCTGACCAATTACTCTTTTGTGCAGGACCCCTTCTAAGTGGACAAGTTTGTCCCTCTCTGTCTGCTGGAGATTCGATATTGGAATACCTGTCCACTTGCTAACAATCTCAGCAATGTCCGTGTCAGTGACCTCTTCTCTAAGCATTGACTTTCCAGACTGCTGGAACTCAAAGAGGTTCTTTTCAGCCTCTTGAAGTTGTCTTTGTAAAGTCATCAATGTCCCATACTTGAGCTCAGCAGCACGGTTCAAATTATACTCCCGTTCAGCAGCTTCCATCTCTAAATTGACTCTATCAATCTGTGACAACATCAAAACATTGGAAAAATTACAAAGATTGAAAATCACAAATTTTAAATAATAAGAGGACTAACCTCTTCCTTTATTGAGCGAATCTTAGTCATTAGAGATTTTTCATGCTCCCACTGCTCTGTAAGCTCTTTCTGCTTTTCCTTAAGTGATGCTAAATCAGTTTCCAGTTTGTTTAGTCTCTCTTTGGAAGCTTTGTCGGTATCATTTTTCAAGGACAGCTTCTCCATTTCCAATTTTAACACTGCTCTGTCTACCTCATCCAACTCTGTAGGCTTAGAAGTTATCTCCATTTTCAACTTTGCAGCTGCTTCATCGACGAGATCGATGGCTACAGAAAAAATCACAATTTAATTGAAGCTCCTGGCATGAAGCTCACTAGTTTTAAGTATGATGCATGTCATGTAATTTTCAACTACCTTAGCATGTTACTTTACCTTTGTCAGGTAAGAAACGTTCTGTAATGTAACGATCTGAGAGAACTGCTGCTGAAACAAGAGCACTGTCTGATATTTTCACACCATGATGCAACTCATAGCGCTCACGCAGACCACGAAGTATCGATATGGTGTCTTCCACGGATGGTTGACCACAGTATACCTGTTGGAACCTCCGTTCAAGAGCAGGGTCCTTTTCAATGTATTTCCTGTATTCATTTAATGTAGTGGCTCCAATACAGCGCAACTCCCCTCGACCAAGCATAGGTTTCAGTAAGTTGCCAGCGTCCATCGCCCCACCAGTGGCTCCTATAGCATTTAATAAAAGATGGGCACCAAAAAACTGTAAAAACAACTTTTTGCACCAGAATACAAGAGCTGGACATGAACGATTGAGAATGATGATTTTACAGAGACCAAAAGAGTGCATTTCATTTAATCTTTGAACTCCACAGCCAATAATGTTGAGCTACAACCACCCTAATACAAAAGGCATATGACAAAAAATCCTTATACAAATTCAAGGGGCAAATGGTTCCCATTCTAATCATTGGACTTGACAACTCTTATTAATTTTTACCAAAAGCATACAAATCGAGGAAAAGATGGCACTCTCTTTTGGACCCGGAGTCAGTAATGTTGAGATGCAAACACATACAAATGACTTATGAAAAGAATCCTTAGACAAATTCAAGAAACAGATGGCACTCATGTTAATCACTGGACTTGACAACTCTTATTGATTTTTATTAAGAGCATACAGAGAACTTTGCATTTTAAGGACCTGAAGCTTCACTATATATAATGTATTTAATGTACTTAATCTGTTCGTTCATATCACTAGAATCAGGTATGTATAATACGAATCGAGCAACTGAACTTAGAGACAACAACACATACCTGCGCCAACGACTGTGTGTATTTCATCGATGAATAAAATAATCTGCCCATTGGAAGCAGTGACTTCTTTCAGAACTGCCTTCAACCTTTCTTCAAAATCTCCCCTAAATTTAGCTCCAGCAACCAAGGATCCCATATCCAATGCAATTAGCTGCCAGCCAGAGACCAAAGAACCAGAAGTTAAAAAAATATTGTAAGCAGTAGAATTTTTATCTTAATCTTACTCTTAAAGCAAAGACTGTTATTTATGTCAAGATTGTCATTACTGAAAGAGAAAGTGTGATATATTGAAGACATAAGAAAGGGTAAGAATCCAACAAGAATGAGAAAAAAAATGACAGAAAGAAAGTTAATACTATAACTTCTACGCAGAAAAGTTTGATAAACTATGAGCTCCACTATTGAAGAGCAAACGGAATTAAGCTTGAGAAAAATACAAGCTCCCCTTCCAGTACCTTCCTATTCATCAAAGGTTCAGGAACATCACCGCGGACAATTCGTTGAGCTAATCTGCAAACAACAAGCATCAACAAAGTTAAAGACACATCTTCAACCTAGATAGAGAAATAGAAAGGGAGAGAGGATTTTACAAAGTAATACAGAAAGAAAGCCAAATGGACAAACAAAAGAAATCATATATTTCTTACAGATTCAAAGAAATTATTATAAAATGAAAATTCAACAGTACCCTTCAGCAATGGCAGTTTTTCCAACACCAGGCTCGCCGATGATAACAGGATTATTTTTTGTTCTTCTTGATAAAATTTGTATACAGCGTCGTATTTCATCGTCACGGCCAATAACAGGATCTAGTTTACCACGCCTAGCAAGTTCAGTCAAGTCATTCCCATATTTCTCCAATGCCTGATACTTCCCTTCAGGATCTATGTGAGATCAGAAAAACATATGTAAGTCTATTACCGACCGGATAAGCCATCAGCAGGATTGTCATACTGAACAGAACTCGCATAGAAAGATGATAAACTATATACAATTAAAAAGGTAGTAAAAGATACGAGATATATCTGTTGTAGCACCAAACAACTTATAAATTGACAGAAACCCCAGCTGACATCGGACAGGTTAAATCTGCTGTCCTCATTTCTAATTAGTTTGTTTCACAGAGAACTGCCTCTACATGTTTATACAGGCAAATAAAGGGCACGGACAACTGCCATAAATCATGTGTATAGATATAAAAAATTCCCCCCCCCCTAAAAGTATTTAGATTTGTTGTTAATGAAACATGCTTTATGGTAAACCTATCCCGAGAAGGAAATACTGAGCATCAGATAAACCATAAGGCTTCCTTCAAGCAAATACCAATATGCTACCAAGTTTGCCAGACGAAAAGAATGAGAAACCCATAAAAACCTGTTTTCATTTGTTTCTTACTAGATCTAAACTAAAAATATATGAGAGGATAAAGAATCCAGAGAAAAGAAGATATTACTCTGGTCGGTAACCCTCTGGCTTCCACGTACAGCATTTACAGCATTCTTCAAATCCTTCTCGCCAAGCTGAAGATCTTTGAATAATTGTTGACCAAACCTCTTGTCAGAGCAGAAGGCAAGTAGAAGGTGCTCAACTGACAAAAAATCATCACCAAATTCCTTCTTAAACTTCTTGGCATTGTCAAGCAGATTAACAAAATTCTGTCCCAGTATGGGCCCACTGGTATCACCAGCCACCTGGAAAATCGATAAGGATATTTTGGGGGTGCTTAAATGCTTGCAAATATGAAGAATTATGTTGGGGAAAATCATAGTTCTTACCTTAGGCTGCTGTGAGATATACTGGTCCGTAGCTTGAAGCACAGATGTGTTATCTATTCCAGCCTTTGCAAATATTCTTCGAGCAAGGCCATCCTTTTGTTCGAGAAGGGATTTCATCAAATGCTCAGATTCCACGACTTGCTGTTTGCACTGTCGTGCAGCATCTACAGCACCGACGATTCCATCCCACGCCATTTCTGTTGTCTCTCCCGGATTCAGCTGAAAAAAAAAAAGACATTATAATTTCTTTACAAAGAAAGCAGTGAACAACATCCTCATATGGCTTAGTCCAAATCAATCCTTATGATTTCAAACTTAGAAATCAGTAGCATAATCCACACATTTCAAATGTTGACGGGTTAGTGATTACATCACAATAATGTATACAAAGATCCTTATCCGCGATCAACGTGAAGATTAAAATCCTTTCTTTTTCACGCCAAGCGAATGGATCAATAAAAGAAGCCAAATTTAGAGCAGGGATTCGTAGAAGCACTACCTGCGATGAGCTGCCGTTGCCGTAATAACGAGGTGCCGAGGAGTGGACGCCACGAGCGAGGAATCCATTCTTCAGGGAACCAACGGAGCTCGAGGGTCCGATCACGTCGGCGGCACCGAAGAAAGAAGACCTCAGGGAGGCGGAGGGGCCGGCGAGGGGCGCCGGAGGAGGCGCGAGCGGACGGAGGGAGGTGAGGACGGGAGATGCGCGGCGGCGCGCGGCCGCGGCGTAGGCGGACCTTGCGAGCCTGGCGGCGGGCAGGCGGCCCATCGCACCGTCGGCCAAGATTTGCGTACGCTTCGGGCGGCGATTTGGAGGGGTTTTGGAATCGGAAGGTATACGAGCAAAAACAGACACGAGAGTGAGAAGAGGAAGAAGCCGTGGAAGTTATTAGAAACTTCGCGACTTGTTTGGCTTGTTCCACAAGTTATCTCAGTTATCCGACTGAGTTCTTCGGATGTCGGATCAAAACATATCGGATAATCAAGTTCGGTTGACACACTTAATTAGCAGGAGTGTGTCCCGAGTTGAGAGATCGGAAGTTAGTAGCCCCGAGTTTGAGCCCTGGAGACGCTAATTTGGTCAGAGGGATATCATTTCTGCTCTTTACCTCGACTCCGGATTAGTCAGGTGCTAGTAGCCCTGGACACCGGGGGCCGTGCGAAAAAAAAAAAAATATATCGGATCTGGTTGGAGTAATTTCGAATGGATATATATGTATGTTGTGTCTTCTTTAACCCGTGTATTAAACTAATCCATTAAACTGGTTCGTTTAATTTTTTTTTCCCAAGTTTTCTTTTATTTTTTCGAGTTGACCATAACATTTAGAATTTTGAGATGAAAGAATGGAAAAAAATTAATGTAATATGTGATGGGTTAAATCGTATATAGACTATTTGTATGATAAATAATTATTTAATTTAGCTTTTCTTTATCTTTTTTTTTATTTTTTTCGCGCTTTCATTATGTTTGACAAATTAAAAATAAAGTTTAGATTAAAATTTAAAATTTTAACTTAATTAAATTATTATTATATTTAAAATAAATTATTTTATATATTAGCGATTAATGGTTCAATTACTTAACACGTAAAAAGTAAAGATTAATTTTTATGCCCAATTTATTCTTATTTTTATTAATTTTTTTTAATTTTAACTATGCATATAGTTATAGCTACATGTTAGCATTAGCTAGTTATTAACTTTTTAAATATTATAACATTATGACATATATTTTCTTAATTTATTTTTTTTATTTATGCATGTATAATTTAATTAAATATATTATATCAATTTAATTAGTATAAATCACATAATTTTAAAAAAATACATAACATTCTAAATTAAATAATATATCATATTAATTTATTAAATTTATTTATGTCATTTTATAATTATCAAATTATTTTGTCACTTTATTTATCAAACACTTTCTTATTATTATTTTAATAAACTGCTAAATATTAACTATTAATAGTTAATAATTGTTCGCTAAATAAATTTTTATCTACTATTAAATCATTATCCGCTAATGCCAAACATAGCCTTTAGCTCTTAGCACAACGGTCGATTTGCTTCCCTCTCTTTCATCTTCTCCCCTCCCCTCCATTGCTTACTTGAGGCCACCAAGCTTCCTCACGAATAAATAGATCTCCTATTATTAGAAAAACTAGAAGCTAATGAACCATGACAAATACATATGCATTAAATGAATCAATTGTTGCCTGAAAAAACTTACACGAACGTCATTAAACTTTCACACATTCTCATTTCGATCACTAAACTTTACTTTATAATAAGATGATCATCCAAGTTAAAAAAAAAATTATGCACGGACATTCTGACCCGCTATTGACAATTTCTAAGTTATTGCGCTTATTTGACATCCACAAAAATAATTTATCTCACCATCACGTTGATCTATAATATTATAATTTTATCTCCCTCCTACGTGGCAATAAATAATATTTTCATTAAATTAATTTATCATACGTGGAAAAATCAAATTAATAAAAAAATTTAAAAATTGAAAAGTCCCTACTCGCTGGCTACAAGGAAGAAAATAAATTCTCTCTCTCTCTCCCTCCCTCTCTCCCTGGCTCGCTCTCTTTTTTGTCGCTCCCTTCCTCCCACCTCCCCCCTCTCTTCTCCCTCATTGGAGACAAAGGAGAAGAGAGGATGGGGCAGCTGCCCCCTCCTCTCTCTGTCTTTATCACTCTCACGATCTCTCCCTCAGTCCTCTCTCACTCACTCTCTCTCTCTATATATATATAGGTCTCTCTCTCTCTTTGATAGTGACTCCTCTATTCTCCCTCGCTGGCGAGGGAGACAGCTGCCCCCCTTCTCTCTTCCCCTCACTCCCCCTCCTCTCTCTATCTCAATCAAGGGGCGGCGAGGGAGAAGAGAGGAGGTGGCCGTTGCCCCTCTCCTCTCTCTTAATTACTTCAATTGATGAGAAATCAAAATCTTGTCATTTTTTTATACCATTTCCTCGTGAGGAAGATGAGGTGGGAGTGGAGTATCAATATAATATACACAAGAACGATGAGCATACCAAAATGCATTGAAATCAGCCAAATAATGGAGTGGAGTTGGTAGCTTGAGGACGTTCATCCTGACGACCTTCTCTCTCTCAATCTCTCAAACGCTGCCCTCCTCTCCCGTCTCTTTCCAGCGATGATGGAGAATAAAGAGCGACGAGGGATGACCGCCACTATTTTTTTATTGTCACATAAGAAGAATTTTTTATAATAATATATGTGGATGTGGAGGAGAGAGAAGCTACTTCCATGACATCCACGTACGCGGAGCTACCTAGAAACCGACAGTAATCGATCATAATGATCGTGTGTGAAAAGTTTTTCAAGTTGGATGATTGCGTTATAAATTAAAGTTTAATGATCGTAACATGATAGAGGATAAATTTGGATGATCTTTTGCGTAGTTTATCCATTATTACCTTGATAAAAAAAAGTTACCATTTTTCTAAATTAAGATTGGTTCAAAATATATTAATATATAAGTCTGATATCTCTTTTATATCTGCTTCATATGGAATTTGTCTAATCATCATTATACACTATTTTAAAAAATCAACTCCCTCCTTAAAATTTGCCTCACCATACCATTCTGCTCTATCAAAAACATTGTTAGACCTAACCAAGTTCGGTTGGCACACTTGGTTAGCAAGAGTGTGCCCCGGGTTGAGGGACCGGGAGCTAGTAGCCCCGAGTTCGAGCCCTGGAGACGCCAATTTGGCCAGAGGGATATCATTTCTGCTCTTTACCTCGACTCCGAATTAGTCAGGTGCTAGTAGCCCTGGACATCAGGGGCCCCGAGCGAAAAAAAAATAAAACATTGTTAGACCTCGATTGACAATTTTCTAAAATCTGAATATTATTTTTAACACAACATTGGTAAGAACCAAAAGAATCATGGTCTAAAATAGACAGAAGGACTATGGAACACCGCAGAGAAGCCGCTCTCACTTGTTGCATTAGTATTTGACAAAGGAATTACCCTCACTTAGCCGCATGAATTTATACGCATAATCCTAAAGCATTGATCTTTTTCCCCTTATGAAACATTAACCTAATTACGGCGATCCATCGGAAACTTCGATGGAAATAAGAAATCACACTCCTTTGTACATACTAAGAAGCAAAACCATATGAAAGATTGGCCAATCATCATAGGAATTGCAGTGACATTCATATGGCAATCTATGTTCTACTTTTATATTTAAATAAATTATTATTACGTGAAATAGGTGAGAAAAAAAATCAACACACAAATATCATAAATTACATTATCCGACAGCGATTAGAGTTTTTTATGTGAAAAAATAATAAATAATACAACATACATAATAACTCAAATTTTAGAGAATTTATATATAAACTCTCAATACAAAATAAAAAATATAAGCTCTAAGACTATCTAAATTTTCACTGTTAAGGAGACTCCGTATGGAACGGACGACTTCGTTGTCCCAATTATTCGAACGACTATGATACACAAGGGTCATAAAAATTCTCTTAGGTTAAGATTCAAGATATTATAACAATTATATTATACCTCAATACAGCAAAAAAAAAATGCCTTTTATGTACATTGGATTTGAGTGATCCGAAGCAAAATTTTGGAAGAAAAAGACTAACAAAATAATAAAAATAAAAAATATATATTGGGCCTTAAAATAGGCTTTGAGTTAGGCCTACCTCCTAACGTGAAGCCCATTTATTTTGCATTGTAGCCTAAAACCCTAGAGATCATTTCATCCCACGTATATAAGGGGTAAGTCCCCTCCACCGGCGAGCAAGCTGCTGCAGGGCTCTTCCAAGATGTCGAAGCGAGGTATCTTCCGATCCCAATCCATTTCATTTGATCGTAGATTAATCTTGTTTCGTTGTTCTAATGGTGATCCTTGTCTTCGATTGGGTTCTTTTGGGCGAGTTCTGAACAGGGCGCGGAGGATCGGCGGGCAACAAGTTCCGGATGTCGCTGGGTCTGCCGGTGGCGGCGACGGTGAACTGCGCGGACAATACGGGGGCGAAGAACCTCTACATCATCTCCGTCAAGGGCATCAAGGGCAGGCTCAACCGCCTGCCGTCGGCCTGCGTTGGCGACATGGTGATGGCCACCGTGAAGAAGGGGAAGCCCGATCTGAGGAAAAAGGTCATGCCTGCCGTCATCGTCCGCCAGCGCAAGCCGTGGCGCCGAAAGGATGGAGTATACATGTACTTCGAAGGTACACACAACAGATCTCATCTCAGTGTTTGGTCTTGTCGCAGTTACCAGTAGTGTTGTATGATATTGTCCACTAGGTTTGTCTATTGTTATGTTTTGGAACATTTATTGATAAGAACCACTTGGTAGTTGTCGTGTACATATTTCGTGTTGGTGATATATTTCCTATCGGTTAGAAATTGGACAACAATATTACCATGAGCGTTCTTGTTTCATTTAGGTAACTAGATAACTATCATGGATGAATAAAGTGTTGAGTTATGCAATTGTTTTTTTTTTTAGTAATGAACGTAATCTGCTATTGTAGTCTTTGTTCCTGTTTATATGTAGCAATAATGTACTGCATGGTAGAGAAATGCTTGATACTTGTCATATAATTTCGGCCGTAATTTGTATTGCTGTTAACATTATCAAAGTTGTTTCTGTAGTTGGCTCAGTGAACACGTCTGTGTTAAAATTGGTTACTCAACTAATTATGATATAATATATGTAATATGATTTAGTGCTTGTTAAGCCCGGCAATGTCTTTGAACTTCTTGCTTGTATAGAGTAAAAATATACTGTCTCTTTTGTCTAATTTGCCAGACAGTTTTTCTTGTTTATAAATTTTCATTATGTATGTTTGAAGATTAAGCCCAAAATGTTTCGGAATTACTCCCTCGTGTGATCCATATTGTTTTCTTCTGCCTATTTGAATAACAATTATGTGATTTACTATAACGCTTTTTAAGTTCTGCATAATCAATTCAATGAAAACTTAAAGACAATTGCAGGATAATTATTCTATACTTGTGTTTGTTTAATGTAAGTCGTTTAGTTTCTTATAGATATATCATGTATTTGTGCAGATAATGCTGGAGTTATTGTCAATCCAAAGGGGGAAATGAAAGGTAAGATGCAATGATGTTTATGTACTGTTACCAGAATTTAAAATTTGAAGAATTTTATACTACCTAAGATTGTTGATAAATGTAGGAAAGATTGTATTCTATTTCATTATTGTTTTTAAGATCATGTAGCTGATTAGTTTTTTTCCCTGCAGGATCTGCTATCACAGGACCCATCGGAAAGGAGTGCGCTGATCTGTGGCCAAGAATTGCTAGTGCTGCCAATGCCATAGTCTAAAGATCTAGTCTCTTTGACGTCAACAGTGGCAATTTTTGTTTACAGTTTTCTGTAGTGAAACCTTCTAGATTACCTTGGAATTAATCTTCTAGACATTCACAAGCTTGTAAGAGTTATATTGGATCATTTCACTGCTATTCTATGAGTGCTGCTGCTGATGAGCAGTTTTGCTTTATCCAAGGATTGTTTCTTGTTATAGGAGTCAATCTCGTTGCTTCTACGTGTGATAGCTTTTTCTCGTCATTTCTTACATCTAGCTAAATATAATGATGAAGGCTTTTTCTGTCTTATGAATGCTTACATCCAAGATTGTAATGATTAATTTAATAATGTTTGCTGCTGTCCTTCAGTTCGATATGCAATAATTATCTCCCGCGGTTGGAATTGTATTATAAAAAATTATGGTGCCTAAAAACTTCTTATTATCTGTTCCTTTGTACTTCGAGGTCTGTTGGAAATTTCTCAAGTCAGGATTTCTTGTATATGTTCTGATTCGTAGAACATGTTTTTTACTTGTCATGGTTTTGTGTTGAATATTTTTGTGAGGCCTCTTCGTTGGTTTATCAAGCTAAAATTATCATCCTGTGTAGTGGTATGTTATAACTAAAATGGTAAGTCTTGGGCGGTTTTCATATTAAGCCAAAATCACTCTTTTCTTATGTTTTTATATTTTATAAAAAAAATCTAAAGAAAACTGTCCCTTAAATATATTTTATATTTTTATAAATGAAATGAAATCTACAAATAAGTTTAATGCATATGAATCTAATATTTATTAAAATATTTATCACCTCAATTTTCTTTTAAATCAAATAAAATTTTTATAATAAGATATAAATTATGCAAAATTATTATCTCATTAAAATAAAAGAATTCAAACTTATAAGCGAAAAGGAATTTAAATAAAATATGAGTTATTAGAATTTTTTGATTAAATATTTCGAAATTTTAATTAGATTTTTTTTATTTAATCTTTTCAGGGCAAAACCAGCTAACTTTTTCCCATCCCGGCCTCAGGGATCCGATGGAAAATATTTATTTAGATAAATAAGTAATATATATTTTAATCTAATTGTATAAAATGCACAATTAAATATATTTATTAAAAGAAACTGCTTCAGTATTTTCAGCAATCGTTTCCGAAACCACGAAATATTTCCTCCGCCGCGGCCTCGGATTTAGCGGAAGAGGGAAAAAAAACATGGTATTCCACCTTCTCCCTTAAATTAGTTCTTCTTCTCTTCTTTCGTAACAGGAAAATAAAGATCAAACGACTGCTCGCAGGTTTCCTTCAGGTAGCAAAATACCCCTTTTTTGTCAATCATCTCCACAATTCCTAGTTAATAGACCCTTCATCAATGCCGGCGTTGCTTTCTATGTACCAGATTTAGATTTAGATGACCCCCACCAGAACAGGGCAACTAAAAGGGGAAGCGAGGCTTAATTAAGTTCTCTTATGGTTATTTTGGTGGAAAATGATTTCTTCTTCCATTTATTGTGCTAAAAAAATGAAATTGGTGCCAGATTCATCTCATGGTTTGCATTTGTCTTCCACGAGCATTGCATTCGAGTATAAATAAATAACTTTTCGATTTTTTTTTATTTGTCGTATGCTATCAAAGAAGCTGAAATCAAGTGCATTCTTTTCCATTTGTCCGATGTTTTGCACTTTGGTGCATTTTACTCATTAAGTACATCATTTGCATTTCAGATGCTTGATCTGTGTTTGTGCAATCCTTTCTTTTTGCTCTTTTTGTTTCCAAGTTCTGTGCTTTTTTTTAAAAAACTTTCTCTACTACCAGAGCGTTTGATATGTGTCCTTCTTGAATTTTAGTTTTTTCACTGATTGTGTGTATCTCATTTCCATGGTTTATATCTTGTGGCTAGCTCAGATCATAACAAAACAACTTTTCCGTATTATAGTTTGTGTGCTATTATCTTAGTCATCGGTACCATAGTATAACATTAGGCAAGAATAGTTGCATGGTTTCACCAAGCTATTTGGTGAATCTTGCTCTGATTTGTCGACCAAAGGTTCAGTAACTTTGGAATAGGAGATAAGTTTCTTATTAGTCCGTGATTTTATCTTTTTCAAACACAAGGAAAATAATCTATTAAGCAAGAAACCATTATAGTCCTCATACAAAATATTTACTAGAACCTTGAGGGGACACTTCCTGCCAAAAATAAAAAAGATCCACTAAAAAATCATCATCACGATTTGTTTCGTGATGAATATGCTCTACTTTGTAGGATTAGAAAGAAAATGAGAAGTTATGACAATCAAGCATCAGATTTCAAATTTGCCATGGACATGGAATGTCCTTGAGGATGCAAGTAGTCACTTTGGATATGAACATGCAGTAGATCTCATACCTGGCATCCTGAGCAAAGGTTTAGGATCCGTCCTGGTCGCGACCAGGTTTTGGCTGGGTCTTAGGAAACGGAACCAGGTCCGGACGTCCTAGATTAACCGGGAATAAACTGGGAAAATCTGGTTGTCCCGGTTTAATTCTACGTCATATTATTGTAATGAAAATATAACATTTATAAATATTAACTAGAACCTCTCTTCTTATTATATATTATTAATAAGATCATTTTGGATATCCCATATTTAATGTAAAACCTGTAGACAATATATACGTATAGGACCCAATCCAGATTTTTTTAACCTGGATTTTGTCTTGACACAGAATGAGATGAGTTTCTACGCAACAATACTTGGTCCCGACCCGAATATATTCCAATCTGGAACTAATTCCTGGAAAACTGAGTCCGGCCTGGTCGTCCAGGCCCGTGCTTAACCCTAATTTTAGTAATCCACATCTTAATCCCCGACTCTCTGTTTCAGGCGCAAAATAGAATCTTCGATGCAAAGTGCCTGCCCAAATAAAATCTCGACTCAGAGCGTATAATGTAGCTTGCTCCCCCTTCTCCACTAGGTCAGGGCCAATTGAACTTCAAAGAGACTCATCTGGAAGAGGTTCCCATTTAACCAAGATCTGATTTGGGGTTGGGAGTCCCTCAGAACGGAGACATCTAACTAATTCGTTAAAGTTCACCCAGGCGTGCACAAAGACAGTATCACCAGAGCTGGGCTTAGAATTGAAATGGAGAACATTGCGGCATGACCAGATTCCCCAAAGCAGTAAGTAATAAGAAACAATAGATGACACCCAGAAAAGTTATCCAAAGAGACACCCTCATGGATCCAAGAATCATCATGCCAGTAATCAAAATGGGTAAAACTGATGTGTGCTTTCTGCTTACAAAATCTCCAAACCCATGATATATTAGAGGTGAATTCAGGAAATGACCTATATAGAGATGTAGTATCAGATTTTTGCTATAAATACAAACATTACTAATGCTAATTTCTCCACAGTTCAATCCAACTGAGGAGTTCCACAGTCGGCCACATGATAAAAGGTGTTGCTAGTCTCCAACTTCTTTTTGGCACTCAATACTCTCTAAAAGACGATGAAATTATGGTTGGAACATATCTGTAGCTTATTTATGGGACTTGTAACTCTCTAAAAGATTAGGAATTACGGTTGGAGCATAATCTTCAATTGTATGATATCACTATATATATGAATCAGGTCGAATTAATAAGGTCGTTCTTTAACAGTGCTATTTATCATATCTCATCTCCCTCTTGCTATATAAAATATACTTTAATGCTACATATTTCAGGAATTATGTTTTTCTGTGTATACTACAAAATTTGTATAGTTCTGAGATTACAGGTGTATCATTCTAGCTTTGCTGATGATGAGGATATAACCAAAGTTTGTGGTTGTCCTCTTCTTCGGTTAAAAAGTCATATCAAGGGTCCTGCCCCTGCTTCAGATCCAGGTTCCTTTTAATCCTTCCTCCTCTTTCTTCCTGACCGCAATTCTTGTGTAGTAATTCATTTATATTTCACAGACAAAATTGACATTGTTGATGAAGCAATAACTTTCTTCCGAGCAAATGTGTTCTTTAGGAACTTTGACATTAAAAGTTCAGCTGACAAGCTCCTCATCTGTTTGACTTTGTACATTAATGTGGTATTAAAACGTTGGAGGGTTGTAGAACTCTGGCTGCAGGGACTAAAGCTATAATTAGTGTAGGCCTTGAGAAGGTCCCTGTGCCTGAAGAGCCAGGCTTTCCTTTCCCTGGGTTATTTGCTCTTCCCCTGTCTCAGCAAGAAGCAGGTATGCCACCATGCTATATATTGGCATCTCTTGGTTTATGTACTGATGAATTCTTGACCAATTTTGTTTCTGAGATATGATTTGATTCTTCTTTTCCATGACATTACAGAACTATTCAGGAACTATTTGAAGCAGATAAGAGAGGAAACTAGCGGGAGACTGCTGAGTTGTGCTTATAGACCTAATGGCACTCCAAACAAATGGTGGTTGGCTTTTGCAAAGAGGAAGTTTATGAACATTGTCCTTCTCTAAATTCTGGTCATGCATTAAAGAACGTGTAAACAAATTATATGCAAGTGAAGCTGTGCAATAAACCCGTCTTTTTTCTGACTCTGTTTCTTTATCTTTAGTTGACGGGTAGTTCTTTATAATATATGTATGTATTATTGTCAAAATGCAACAGCAGTATTAAAAAATTGGTTAGTGTTGAAATGAAGTGCATCAACAATATTACTTGGTCATCCATGTAATGCAATCTCATGTCATAATGTATCAATTTAGGTTACAGTTAAGAATATAAATATAAATTGCTCTTACTATGGACTTAAATTTTTAAAATTATTGATAGCACATCTAATGTCATGCGAGACTTATAGCTATAAGTCTTGAATTTTAATCTATATATAAATTACTCTTACTATGGACTTAAATTTTTAAAATTATTGATAGCACATCTAATTTCATGTGAAACTCTTAGCTAGAAGTCTTGAATTCAAATCTCAATATTATTTGTATTAAAAATTAAATTTTTTTAATTATCCACTAAATAAAAATATTATTTTCTTTATAGATTTTTTTTTTAATTTTTAATAGGACATCTAGTTTAACAAGTTAACATCATATTTCTTCTATTCGACCTCGGACTATTATGTTTCTAAATATGAAATTATTAATCAATATAACAACAACTTAAGATTCCCTGATAATTCGGATTCTCTATTTTGGGGGGTCACAATGATTTCCTAATAATTTAGACCGAGTCCTTATCTTTTTGCATCATGATGTGGTCAAAATCCCTACCTAAGTTTGACAAGTCTTCCAAATTCCAATAATGGCATAGTTCCCTTATTTATGATGAATATAAAATATAGTTCACTTTCACTATCATACTACATGATGATTAAATTTGTCATTTAATTCCTAAAAAATAATTAGTAGCTAAATAAAAAATAAATTATGATTATTAAATAGATCACTTGACGGTTATAATATCGATTCAATTTTACAAGATTATTAAATCACATTACGAATATTTATTTCTTCTTTTATACGGATGGGTGTACTTTATTTTTATGTTGGAGGGGAGATGCATAAAAGTCAGGATGGTGGTAGTCTAAAAACTAAAGACCTCAATTATTCGTCATGATTCAAAGTATGTGCAACAAAATTGATTGGTCCTATTCCTTCTTCTTCTTCTTCTTCTTCTTCTTCTTCTTCTTCTTCTTCTTCTTTTGTGTGCACTAATTAATTCCCATATTGGCAACCATGCTTTCATGTGTGGCCCCCGTGACATAAAGCTTTCAAGCCAGAGAGCAGTTCTGGTTCCATTTTTTCGCTTTTTTTTTCTCTCTATATACATATATATAATATAAATTTAATGATGGTACACTCGAGTACACCATATATCTTGTATAATAAATCGTTGGATCTGAGATTTATGATATATCTTATTTAAAATTTTTATTTTTTATTTATTTTTTCAATCGTAAATTTCAAATTCAATGATTTATTAGATAAGGTACATGGTGTACCGGAATACACCATCAATAAATCCATATAATATAAATATAAATGATAATCTTCTTCTTTATTTTCCCTGCTTTGCAGGTTCTAACTTAAATAAAAAATTATCTCCTTGCACAATTATATATTTATAGGCGTCACAAAAAAAACTGGTTTTATGTTTTATTTTTCATTCCTCAACTTTAATATTTATTTTAGTTTCGTTAGCACAAGAATCTCCTCTATAGTGAATTAACAAAAGAGGAATAATGATTATTTTATATATTTTTTAAAATTTATTCAAAATTATTAGTACTCGATTAATCTCATATTCGAATTGGTGCGACAAAAATAAATTCTGATCAAATTGACGACTTCGAAAATCGAACACAGACTACTAATTTCGATCTCTTAATTTGAGGTACAAATTCACTAATTATTTATATTAATTATTTTGATTATGATTACTCTAATCTTTAGAAAGAGTAATAGAATCATCATTATTTATTTATTATATTTTATGTCTCGTGCATAAAAAAAATGATTTATAGTGTCAAATCACAAAATTATGCACTTTATAATGATAAAATATGTTATGTACATAGTTGTTGTGTACCGGCGGGTAATCGTACCACCTCCGGCCTCCAATAGAAAAAATAGTGCAGCAAAAGAAGAAAAAAACCCTCCTTTTTCTCCTCCCAATCAGCTCTCTCTCTCTCTTCTCTCTCTCTCTCTCCGGCACCCAAATTTCCCGATCTGAGATTTCGGCTTGTCTTGGAATTTTAGGGTTCCGATCGGTTCTTCCGGCCGGGATCTAGGGTTTCTCCCGGGTGATCTCGATCTCGGTCAACTCGGGCTTTCTTATGCACCTTTTCCCCATCTGTCGATCGATCGGAGATGTCGAAGGCCGCCGCCGATGACGAGTTCGTGGAGATCCGCGACGTGTGGGCGGACAACCTCGAGGAGGAGTTTGTCGTGATCCGGGGCATCGTCGACGACTTCCCCTACGTCGCCATGGACACCGAGTTCCCCGGCATCGCCCTCCGCCCCCTCGGCGACTTCAAGACCGTCGCCGACTCAAACTACCACACCCTCCGAGCCAACGTCGACCTCCTCCACCTCATCCAGATCGGGTTCACCTTCTCCGACGCCGACGGTAACCTCCCCGCCCCCGCCGGCCGTCCCGTCATCTGGCAGTTCAACTTCCGCGAGTTCGATGTCGATAACGACGTCGCCAACCCGGACTCCATCGAGCTCCTGAGGAACTCCGGCGTCGACTTCTACAGGAACAGGGAGCAGGGCGTCGAGGCCAGTCGCTTTGCCGAGCTCCTCATGTCCTCAGGCGTCGTCCTCAACGACTCCGTCCGCTGGGTGACCTTCCACTGCGCCTACGACTTCGGATACCTCCTAAAGATCCTAACTTGCAAAAAGCTGCCTGACACCCGAGACGGGTTCTTCGAGCTTATGAGGGTGTTCTTCCCCGTAGTGTACGACATCAAGCATCTGATGAAGTTTAGCAACGGCCTGCATGGGGGGCTCAACATGGTCGCCGATAAGTTGGAGGTCGGCCGCGTCGGCATCTGCCATCAGGCCGGCTCCGACAGCTTGGTCACGCTTCGATCCTTCCAGAAGTTGCTGGGGAAGTACTTCGATGGCACTGTGGAGAGATATGCAGGGGTGTTGTATGGTCTGGATATTGAGAATCCACTGAGTTCTCAATGAAATAGTATTTTGGAAAAAAATAAAGTCATGAATACATGTAGATGCTAATGTTGCCGTCGGCCTTCTCATTTCTCAATGTACCTATAGCTTTTAATGAAGAAATTTGTCTTAAAATAATTTGGTTTGGCTTTAGAGGCATTGGAGCCTTTAGTTACATCAATCTTCCAGTTGTGCTCATTCCAAACTTCAGCAATGTTGAAATATTATTTGCTTTTGGAGCTTGTGATTTCTGATATCAGGCCTTCAAAGGTTCAGCTTTGCCGCAGCTAATGGAAACAGTCATACATCTTCAATTCTGTTGGCACTGACTATGGTTTTCTATCAGATTTTATTCTTCGATTCTATCCAAAAAAAAATTCTTCGATGCATTGTGTTCTCCTTTTACACCAAATTTCTTAGCTAACATTTTTTACTAACTCAATGAGACTCTTTTGTGTTATGTCGACTGGAATGTACGATTAGGCTATCCGTTTGCACTTCTGTGTACATCAATCCTTTGCTATATTGTTTGGGATGGACAGCTATGCTGGTTTTGTTTTGAGTGTTTTGCAGGTAGATTTTGCTGAGGAAATAAGGAAAAAAAGTACATAAGATTATCATCTTTTAGTGTGATTTGAAAAATCAGAATTACCCAAATTTTCAACAGAATCTTCTGTTGGACTCATTAGACAGGCCAAACTCTCAGTCAAGCCTCATCAAACAGGTAAAACCCTTAGAATTCATGTGTTATATTGTTGGTTGGACTGGTTTATCCGGTCTGCATTTTTTTTAATTTCTGCATTCAACATTACTTTTGCTCCTCTAGGTAGTGCTGCCTATATTGGTCATTTTCTTGGGGTTTACTGTATCGGTCTTTCTACATGGTATCACTAATCAACCGATATTTGTAACTTTGTGTTGTCTGTTCGATTAGTGCCATCGCAATTCTGGTTTCCTGAGAATTTATTCTTTCATAAAAAAACCTGTGCTAGGGATAAGGTTTGACAATCCCTTATGTTGTTATAGTTAGTTTCTTGTCTGTTTATTTTATTATCAGACTTTCATTACTTTATGCTGACATTCTAAGAAGTTTGCATTTACTATGTTGTGTATTCTAATTACCATAATTAACATTTTGAATTTCCTTGATGGGATACACTTGAGGAGATGATGCTATGTTGACAAAACAAAGGTGCCTTCTTGATCTACTCACTCAAAGGGTAACTCAAAGGGTATTGAAGCTGGAAGGATGACAGCAGTAATGGCTGTCTTCCTTTTGGATTACATGTGATAAGGTATGTGGGAACAATTATTAAGTAAAGAGTGAAACTACTTGATATTAACCATTCAAAATAGTCTACCATTGACAGTGTAAGTACACACTTGCGAAGCCACATATAAGGATACTTGAAATACTTTGACAGGAGTCTGAGTCCTTTTTTTTTTTTTTCTTTTTGTTGGCTGGGCGATGCTTGAATTGTGAAATTTTAATGTTACATCCAGTGTATTTGGTTCTTTGCTTCTGAGTAATTAATTGGTCCATAATAATTGTAGTCGATAATGAGAAGATGAGATTCAAGGTCTAGCCTCCAGATTGCAAACCTTCAAGTTAAAATACAACTATTTAAAAACAAAAAATTAACCTGCCATAAATTTGAGTAAAAAAATACTTCAAGTTAAAAAGTTTATAACATGTAAGCTACATTTTCTGTGTTTATAGATTTTTTTGTCTCTGATGTTATTATGAAACTATACCTAGTACTCTTCTTCTCACACACGCTAGAGTCACAACAGATCCAACTCAAAATGCACACTATAACAAGTTACAAATAAAATTTCTACATGAAATATCAGCATTTTAACTCGCTTTCAAATCGCCAGTTCTACGTTCATAAACTTCTTAAGCTTAACGAACAGAAAAAAAAAAGATGAAACATCAATCACAAAGGCAACACGATCACTGGCAACAACCACAATGCGACACCTTACAGAAAAAAACTTTGATATCTCTCTGAGTGCAGCTGCTATGTCTCTCACATGCATGTGCCCAAATTGTACATATCAGATCCCAAATCCACATCAATTTGTTTGACATCGTCTCGATTCTGCAAGACATTATAAATACAATTTATTTGAGATAAACTTCAACAGAGAGCATGAACTTCCAACGTTTATGGTCACTACAGATACAGATTGGTGTCCTATAACAGAATACAATCTTATTCCTACATAAAATTTATATTGGTGTTAACAAAAACATGCTCAAGGGATGGTGGAGACATGAGAAATCAAATTTGAAACATCAAATGTCCAAATTGTGAATACTAGTATCGCGTGAAACATTGTCAGAAGAAAGTTACAGGCATTCTTTTGATATTAAGTACCTTGCAGAAAAAAACAGTAGAAAGAAAAACAAACAGAAAAGAATATCCTCTAAGTCTGAAGTAATAGCTAGCACATGAATGTATGCTAAAATCAAGAGTTAAACAAGAATCATACTTGTTTGATCATGGAGTTCACAAGGTCATCAAGACTGCAACCAGATGTGCCGAGGCCAGCCTGCCACCTTGAATTTTCAACTGCAAATTCATCTCTATAATTGAGTTGGCTGTCAAGAACCACACAATTCTTTTTGAAGTCCATGGTACCAAATGATTCTTGGCCTACAAGAAGGCCACTTTCCGAGATATGATACTCAGCAGTTGTATCAGTAGCCCGCTTATCAGGGAAGGATGAACTCGAAGATGTTGATATGCGATCGGAATGTAAAGTGCCATGCCATCTCTGTCTAGAGTTATCTATGATGGCGTTATTTGAAAACTTTTCTTTTTCATTAGTGAGGCATTGAGTAATCGTCATTGGATCTCCCTGAGGTGCACTAGCCATAACGGACGAAGGATCACCAAGAAAACTGTTATCGACGTGTGAAGTTACCGAAGACCGATTATGCATATTGCTACAGGGAGAAAATTGGTTGCTACCAAATTGGCCAAGCAAGGCCAGTGGGTTGGAGGATACACCAGTTGATGAAACAGTACCCTGCCATGTGTTATCACACCTAATAAGATTGGTAATCTGTGAAAATTCTTCAGCACCAGTTCTGAAATCATCTGAGCTTGATGAGGGCATCCCGACCAAAGAATTCTTAGTTAACCCTCCAGTTTGATCGAGCTGTTTATCCGGTTGCAGCATCAGAGGATTATTAGTAACTCCAGTAAAAGAGTTCCCATGAAGTCCATATGTCATTCCGCCTCTGGATAAGCTAACAGATAACTGATTTTTTACTTCCTGAACTGTTTTCGGTTGTTGTAATCTGTTTAACTCCACTGTTGTTGCCACTCTCGGAAACAAAGTCCCTTGATGATTTCCTGGTAAATTGATGCTTTGAAGGTTCCTGGAATCACCAAAAGAATTACTTGTGTTTCTGAGGATATCAGCAAATTGAACAGGCTGAGAAGGCAGTGGCTGGGGCATTCCTGTAGCAGGTGGATTATTATCCATTCTTCCGATAACTCCATTGGATTGAAAAGGTGTAAGAGCTGGCAGTTGTCTTGATCCACCTAGTGCATGATAGTTTCTGTAACCATTCAATGGAGTCATATTGATATAGGAGCTTCTACCTCCTATAGCAGCTGCTATGCCTCCTTGCTGGCTTGCCACAGTACTGAGTCTTTTCAAGTAAAGCCTATACTTCTGTGGATACAGAACCAGATAATTAGCATATCATTTGAAAATAAATATGATAAAGCACCTTTCACCTTTGGTAGATACATTAAATGATGATTGTAACTGTTAAAATACTATCTTGAATCTTGATGCTTACTTCAGGAGTGTGAACTGTGAACAAGAAATTTTGAGTATGACACAAATAAAGAAGCACACCTGAAGATGGCTTGCAACATTTTCTCTTGTAAGATTCTCTACATTCATATGGTCCAGTATCTTCTTCGGAACAGCTCCTGTACCAGAGAGGAAAAATAACATGCCAATTGTGGAACAAGTTATATCATGCCAAGTATGTAAGGGTTTAAAACTTTTTGAATCTTGTTATCCCTCTACTTACTGTCAATGCCCAGTTGATTAACAGCAGAAACAAATTTCCGGTGCAGCTCGACAGTCCAAACGACCCTCGGCTTCTTCTGGTTAGCACTGTCTTCATTTCCTTGTGCGTTATCTTCGCCATCATCATCGTCCTCGTTAAGCTCCTTCCGCTTTTTGTTAAGACTTCCATTATCAGTTGATCCATGGTCACTTCCAGAATTGGCAATCTGGCCCTTTTGTCCATCCTCACCTCCAGCCACATTGCTGTGGTGCTTGCTATCAAATCTCTTCCTTCTAATGACATGCTGCCATATGTTTTTGAGCTCCTCCATCCTCACAGGCTTTAACAGGTAGTCGCAAGCTCCATGCGCAATTCCCTTCATTACATTTTGTGTATCGCCATTTCCAGACATCACTGCAAGGATTCTTAATTTAGCATCGGCATAATTAACTACCTCAAAATTACCATGGAAATGCTAATTCAACAACAGAACAAGGTCTCTCAGGTCATCGAAGAAGACAAGGGATGCAAATAATCAAGTAGAACATTTCCATGGTGCATCCTTTAACGCGTTTAGTTACTTACAAAGGAAAAAAAAAACTAGTTGCAACATATGAATCAGATAACTGCAAGAGACTTACTAATAACTGGGAGGTCCATTTCAAGGCCCACAAGCTCTAAAAGTTTGAAACCATCCATGTCTGGCATTTGGACGTCACTGATAACCAGATCAAATTTGTCCCTGTTCTCCCTCAGCAGCTTCAATGCCGTGATCGCCTGATTAGTCGTCGTAACTAAAGGAACACAGGAAAAAAATGGTCACAGGTTCATTCGATGCCAAATCTTGAGACGAGAAAAGCAGAAAAAAAAACGTAATTTTTTTCCATCAGTCAGGAAAAAAAAAACAGAGAGGAACACGAACAAGCAACTGAAAGAGCAGACAGGAAAGCAGAAAGCAAGCCAAACGAGTAGCATCAAGATGTCGTCTTTACAGTTGGAAATGCTCCGAGATGAGAAAAGGAAGTGAAAGCAGCAGGAAAGATTAAAACTTTGGGGGCGCACCATTGTACTGGCAGCGCTGCAGCAGAACCTCCAGCATCCTGAGGCAAGTGGGATCGTCGTCCACGGCCAGGACCCGCAAGCCGACGGGGAACTGATCCATGTCCCCTCTCCTGTCCTCAACTGTCATAATAGTCCCCGAATCCGGCCAACCCTTCGACTGCACGCAAAACCCGGAGAGAGAGCAGCAGAAGGGCCAAGAGCAACAGCACTGCGTCTGTCCGTTGCAGGGGGCTCCCCAGGAGAGAGCTCCCACCAAAGAAACAACCTCGCAGAGAGAAGAGACAAACAGGAAGAAGAAGAAAGGGGGAGGGATGCTTTCAGAGGCAAACGCAGCGGGTCAAAGGCAGAAGACAGCGCGATAAAAAAGAATCACCATGAATGGGATAAGAAGATGACAGAGAGAGAGAGAGAGAGAGAGAGAGAGAGAGAGAGAGAGAGGGAGAAAGAAATATGGAATCAGAGGAGGAGGAGAGAGAAAGAGAGATGGGAAGAAGCAGAGGAAAAAACGAAAAAGGAAATGATTAAAGGGAGGGGAGAAGAGTGAAACAGGAAGGAATCAAATGAAATGGTATGATATGAATAGGTGATGGCGAAGGAAGAAGGCCCCTCCCTCGATTCATGCACCGCGGCATGGACGGGAAAGAACCCTTTTTTTTTGTTTCCTAAAACTTGCATTCTTATAATTTGTATTCGTTTGCATGGAATGGAAGGATAAGCTTTGACATAAATGTTTGGGGGAACATATCATGAAACAAATGGGATCTAGGAAGCCTTTTTATATATGATGAGATGTGACTATCCTCTTTGTACTCATCCCCTCGAAATAATAATAATAATAATATAATAATAATAATAATAATAATAATAATAAAACATTTCAAATTTTTTTTTGAAGGAAATCATTATTTTTATAAGTATTATTATTATTTATATCATGTCATAATTTTTAAGGAAATCATTATTTTTATATTTCAAGACAAAGATAAGAAATAAGTATTGTTCATTATTTGATATAAAATGGTATAAACTTTTTCTAATGATTTTGGCGTGGTGTATGAAAAGAATATTTAGTAAAATTTTGAATAGTGTGGTAATAATAATAATAATAATAAATAATAATAATAATAATAATAATAATAATAATAATAATAATATGTGTTGACCACAAGTAATATCTTTTATCATAAAGAAATTATTTTTGAACAATAGTCGACTCTATTGGAATGTAAAATAAATCTAAAGTTAAAATTAGCAAATTTGAATTAAAAATATTATATTTGATATGTACAAGTAAATAATAAAGATTATTTCTGTAAATCTCCTCTCAACTCCTGCTAATTAAGCTCATCGCCAAAGATTTCCATTTTTTATCTTTTAAATGGAAGAGTAAAATGATCATTACATATATATAATAGAAAATCAGAGGATATGATCGACTTATTTTCGCATGATTTATAATTTAAAATTAGATCTAGATTTTAGCAATAATTTAAGAGATATTTAAGGAAATAATTCGAATTATAAAATTAAACCTCGACAGATAGAAGAAATATACCGAGGAGGATTAGGTATTGTCTTGGTCAAATATTGGATTGATGTAAAGATATGGCTTGGATCTTAAGGCACATTTGCACGCTCGATTAACGACGCAAATGATAATTACTATGACAACAACATCACTTAGGATTTTGACTTGTTTACAGTGGCACCCAACTCCACCTTTTGTTTTTTTTTCCTTTTTTTTTTTCATGTCCCCAACTTTATTTCTTTTTTCTCTTCCCATTAAGCGACAACATCTTTTTACTCTCTACAATATATTAAACATATTAATTTTTCATCGAGAATTAATTTTTTTTCTGAATCATTAATTATTCAAATTTGAATCACAATTGCCTATTCAAATTGTTTGTCATGACATATAAAACACAAAATAAAGATTAAACGTATAAATCTTATCTTGATGGATGAGATTGTTATCCAAAAAAATTACATAGAAATTTAAATTTGAAATTTTCTTAAATGAGAAAAAGTGAGAAAGAGCTGCTTACCACTTCACTCCAACAGAAAGAGTTATTTACCACTCATGATAGTATCTTGAATTTTAATCTAGTGAAAACACATATGACTTTCTGCGCGTCACAGTCGCTCGAATAATTAGAGCGACGAAGTTGTCCGTCTCATATTGGGTCTAGTTGATATTCGAAAATGTAGTCGAGTTAAGAGTGAACTCGCAAATATGCGTCTTCTATGTGTTGATCTCTCTCGCCTATATTCGTAATAGTCACTATACTTCAACTTCAATTATTGAATTATTATTATCTATTCAAATGTTTTCTACGATAAAAAATAAAAAAGATTTAAATTATTATTTCATCTTTTATGAAGGATGAGTTTTTTAGCGGGTATTTTTGTGTACAAAAAAATTCGAATTCGGCACTTTCTTATACAAGTATGAGCTGAAATACTTATCACTTTATTGCAACTCATGTTAATTGAATTATTATTATCTATTCAAATATTCACAATGATAAAAGAGACGACATTTTCCTAACAATTATTATCATTTTTTTCGTCTTCTTTTTTGGTTGAAGCTTCGATCATACTTTGCCGGGCATCAATGACCCCACCGTGCACTAATAAAAAAGGGGAATCACACAAAGGTGACAAAATTTCCAATCTTTGGTCGTGAGCCATCTTGTACTCATCAATAAGAATCTCCCATTTGTGCCCACCTTTGAACGTTTCATTTCATATAATAGAGGCAGGTAAATCTTAGGTTCATGATCACTCTCATTTATATATATTTCTCCTCTCAAAATTGTTAATAATGTCTTGAATCTTAACCCAGTGGAAACTCATATATGACCCTCTGTGTATCACAGCCGTCGAATATTTGGAACGGTGAAGCCGTCCGTCCCCAAGGGATCCCCCGCAGGGGCTCCGGGGCGGAGCCCCCGAAATCTAGACAGCCTTAAGGCTTATGTTTCCTATTTTGTATTGGGATTCATATATAAACTCCATAGTGTTTGGATTATTTTGTATCTTGTATCATTTACTATTTTATCACATCAAAGAAAAAATTTCAACCGTCGCTCGAAAACGTAGTCCAATTAAAAATAAATCTCGTAAATTTGTGTATCTTAGTGTGTAATTTTCTCTCTCTCGTCAATTTTCATAACAAAAACTATCTTAGTTTGTCCACATCATAGCAAGAAAATGCCATGCCTTAGGCCATGGACATGTACTTGTGAAAAGGAATAAATCATTTCCTGGTTGAATTGGTCACATAAATGATCCAAAACTAAGTACAAACTCACAAGCATTACAAAAAACATGACACACAAGTTTTGATTTCGTAAAACGTTATTAATATAAAATCGGTAACGTATTTTACGGGCAGGCACTTATTAAAAACGTATCCAGTGAGATTCCTACTTGATAGTTTGAAATTGCTCATCATTTCTTTTGAAGTCATGACAAATTTTACTCATGGAGACAAAGAAGAAATTATAAAATAATATATTGGACACGTTTAATGACGTTTAGCTCAAAAATAGACAAAAAAGAATTAGTAAGCTGAAAAATGTTAATTATAAGGTAAATAAATAATAGGTTTTTAAAGTTAAGATTGTAATAATCAGTAGAAGTTTAGGTGAAGTGGTAATTAGCTCGTGTTTCGAGCTCGAGTCTTTATAAACATAAAAATATCTATGTTTAAAATATAAAAAAATTTCTCTTTGAAATATCATATGCTACAATCAGGCACGCAACTCAATGTGACATCAAATTAGTCGGGCTATAGTGGACTTGACACTATGTGGAATATGCGTTCTTTAGTGACGTGCGGATTGAATAATAGCACCGTCTCGAAAATTTTCAGTGGCAATAAAAAAATAATAATAATAATTTGAATAAATTTACTACACATAATAATAATAATATTATTATTATTCATGAGAAACTTTACACATTCTATTCTAATACAGTAGATACGGGCGGTTGAGATGCGCCCTGCCTGCGAATCCGACGGCCATGCGAACAGTTTATTTATTTACTTTTGTCCTTCCGCGGAGGACGTGATTAGTGAACACGTGTCTCTTCCTGATTGGCTATGGGAGGAATCACGTGCGGGTCCCACGCGAGAACTCCTCCTGATACGAGTGACGTGGCGCTGTCGGCCAGCAGAGCGTACCGAACGCACGGAAACGGATTCCGACCACGATTCCGTTTCTAATAAACGTTTCACCTCGGAAACGTGTAGTTGTACCTGATTTAGCGAGACCCACATTTATATCAAACCCAATAATATACCCTCGGACCATCAGCTTCGGGAAGCGACGAATCGTCCACACATTAAACTTTTTTGGGTATAAAGTATGGTGCGTGTAATGATCTCATGGGAATCCTTCCGCCCGCTTCGTTAACGGGTCATTGGATGACGAGGAAATCCGCTAAGATTTTTTTAATTTTTTTATTAAAAAAAGAGAGGTTAAAGATTATTATTATTTTTTTATGTTGCTTTTTAGGGTTCTTAACATGGTTACAAAAAGTGCTTTGTTAAAGTGAACACTAACTAAAAGACTACTTCTCACGGCCGTCGAATTAAATTTTAATTGTTTTGTGTTGATGGCAGTCGTCCACTAATCATGTTGTCCTAATCAATTAATATGTCCACAGTCCACATAGGATTAGTACATGGTTTATAATTGTATATTTTTGCACCAGCATGGAGCAAGAAGGCATGCAGCATTGAGCAGGTAAAGCACCATTAGCACCTAATTGTCAGCTTTTTATTAAAATAAATAAAGCATATATGTTGAGAATGTTATAAAAAGAAGAAGCTCCCAATTGGTTGGGAAGCATAGAGAAAAAAAAAGTTGTATAAATTAATATCAACAATAATTAATCTACAATGACTAACTAAGTTTAAATGTATCAATGGAAGGAATCTTAATTATTATGCATATATGGATCAGGTGGTGGCCATCTGGTGATGTAGATGCATCTTAGAATTGAAATAAAAGGCCTTTTACTTATTAAAATAATCATGCATATAAATATTACCTAAATCTTAGTTGCAATAAGACAACACAAGGATACACTTAATCATATATATATATATATATATATATATATATATATAC
>LTAE01000349.1:23435-38643 GCA_001647135.1 Pontederia paniculata | reverse complement strand
CTCGGCATATATATATATATATATATATATATATATATATATATATATATATGATTTAGATGTTATCTAATTAATTATTTTGTCGTGATATTTGCATGAGAATTAAAACTTATATTTCGTGTTCATGATTCACGATGGTGACACAATGCTTAAATAATACAAGGGTCTGTCTACGGATGTGACACACAAAAAAAACGTTGATATAACACTGAAAACAAAAATTTAAACGAATATAATTTCGATGATGTTTATATAACACGTCAAATTCATAGAGAACATATTGTAATTATATCTCCACACATCACGCTGATTTTACGTCTACCATTTTTATTGAATTTGTTTTTTTTTAAATCAAAGCGTTTTTATTTTCAAATTTATTAATGATATATGTTTTCTCAATTTCCAGTTTTACGATATGCATCATTAGAATTATCGTAAAATGGATGAAATTAATCACAGCTAAAGTAAGATTTCTTTTTTTTCTCTCCAATATCTAATAAGAAGAATAAAAAGAATAAGTCACTTGTGAGATATTAAAAGAATAAAAGGAGTCATCATGAATTTAACTATTTATTATGTTATAAGCGTGATTCAAAGAACTGGATTCATTCTTGTGTTATATTAATTATTTCATGCACATGGACTGTTTTTTTTTTACTGCATTGGCGTGTTCATGAACATTGTATTCGCCACCTTATAAATTATATGATATGTACAAGTAGCACGCCGGGAATGAATCTAATTAATCTCGTACGTATAAATTTTTATTTTTTATAAAATGTTAATGTCTATTTTAATTTCATTATATTGACAACTAGTAAAGACGGAGGGAAGAGAGTTCGAGGGGGTTGCACTACATAAAAGGTTGCACATTTGGTTGGCAATACAAGAGTTGGTCTCCTGTTCGAATTCTTTAACTTGCAAATTTTGATTTTCTTCACCATTAGTCCATCTTAAAGCTCAAATTCAATGTCTCATAAGTTTAGTTCAATTTGTATTCAAGAAGCAAGGTAAGATTTTTTTTTCTCCATAATTATTTTCTATTATACTTATTTGTTATTTTAAAGTTAATTTTTTGTGTTATTATCATGATTGATTTTATATGTATTTGATTTTCAAAAATAATATATTAAAATTTTATCTAGAATTTAATTGTCATATTATTTTTCTTAGATCAAATTAGATGTGTTTAATTACCTACTTTTTATAGATTTTTTTCTTAATTATTTTATAATTTTCTCGAATTAAGTTTAATGTTAATATTTTTTACAATTAAGTATGAGAATAGAGAAATATTTCAAAAAAAGATCATCCCAATCACAAAATATAGTTCATGATGAAAAAAGTAGAATACGAAATTATTAGAATAAATATCATAATTATTTGGAATATTTTTTATATTATTTTTCATACTATTCTAAATTTTTTCATGATGATATTATTTAAAAATGTACACTCCCTAAATAACTTGTCAACTCCGCCCGTGACAACTAGGCTGAACCAACAACAAAATAATACAGCAACAAAATATTGTTTTTATTTTGTAACAATATTAAAAAAATGGCTGAACCAGCAGTGAATTTGGGCCGGAGAAAAGCTTGACCATGTCAGCCCACTACGTGTTGGGCTATGTTGCATCCTTCTGTTTAAGTTTAACTTTTAGACCATGTTTTATTATTTTGTAAATTTCTTTTATGTTGAAACGTGTTTTGCTACAATTATTTTTTTCAACGTAAAGATATCCCTAACGAGGCAGTTTTCTACCGATAATCTTTATGAATTATTGATAACCTGAATTTAAAATTATCTGGATCCATCATATTACTTTGTTACCCCACGAGGAAGGTGTATTTTCAGATCTTAAGTGATAATGTTTATCCTTCTAAAAATTTTATAAATAAAATATAACATAATAAAAGATATCATATAATAATAGCAACACATATAATCATAATAAAAAACTTTAGATAATGTTTTTATATAATATTACTTTTATCATATTAAAAAATATCATTAATTATTAATTATAAGTATTATTAATTAAAATAATATTTTTATTAAATTAGTATTATTAATTATTAATACTATTTTATTTGAAGATTATTAATTACTTAATATATGAAGTTGTGAATTTATTATTTAAGTTTATAAGTTTCAATTTAATAATATAAAAATTGTTTAACTTAATAATATTTATAAAAAATATTTTGATAAATTGATGTATATTACTTAGTAACATATTTTATAAGTGAAATGGTAATTTGAATTGTCAATTGAATTACTTATATATAGTAAATAGGATAATACAAATTACTAATAATTTAACAAGTGATAATCTTTTTGTTATGCAATGTAGATTACTAAGTAATATTGAGAGATAATGTAGTTCTAAATTTTTAATACTTCTTAACTACAAAGGGATATAAGTTTTATGCAGAATCTAAGTTACATTATCTAGCATGGGGGTTTTAGGTCGACATGTCATAACTTGGTCAATTTATTTTGTGAATGGATATAAGTTTCACACGAATAGTTGGTCTCATGAGAAAAAAAAATAATAAAATAATTACTATAGTATTTCGAAGCATGTGATTGGATTAGAATATTTAGAAAGGGGCGGAGAAAATAGTGAGTCTATTTGATACACGTTGTTTGATTCAAAGAAGAATAGAGAAACAATAATTCATAAAGACAATAATATTATTGAAGTTCATCACATTGTACGTCATGAAAAGATTTGATCATTTCCTTCATCGGTGAAATAAATTTATTATGTCAATATCTATAAAAGTTGAAGAACAAAGTCCAGTGGTGTGTTGTGAAATAAGTTTATTCAGTACCTACTTCTGAATAATATATACTAATGCACAGTCGAACATAGTATTTTTCTCAAAACTTTATAATAACAGAGACAAAGATCTACTTCCATAATTCCTCTAATCATCTTTTAACTGATTCAAGTATGAGCAGCTTCCAATATATATGGATGCCTATCATAAAGCACAACAAAACAAATGGATCAAAAGCATATCCACCTCAAGGGAGCTGAGTCACCCCTGTGGCCACTAAGTGGCTGCTGATCAGCAACGTCCACCAAGGCAACTAAAGAACTCAATGTTGTATTCATTTCCTTCTTGCTGAAGTGCACAATGTGCTCTTGTTTTCAACAAGACAGGATTGTTTCTAAGAAACACTGCTGAGAGGAGTTAAGCAAACAGGCTTCTGGAGTCAACAATAAGCAAGCACCCTTCCTCCATTTGTGCCTTTAATTATGAGTCATCAACAATAATATTATGGTATAAAGGGATGTATAGCGCAATTGTACAAATGAACAGTGTTTAAATTTTTTTGTATAGATAGTGTCGTTATTTTCTGTTGCGCTACATGCACTACACTAAAAATGCGCTATACGCTCCCTACCCTCATAATATAATATTTATATGCATTATATATATGACATTCCTTGCTGGAAGATTCACTGTTTTCTTTTGAACAGAAGAGTTCTAAGTGCTGCATGCATTGTTCCAAAATCAAGTTTAAATGGATTTTTATTGGTCCCAAGTTCTATGATTCATAAATAGTGCTCTTACTTTAAGGGTCAACTCTGAGTGCACCCAGTTCATTTAATGATGCATGATTGGTACGGGAAAAAGCACACTTGGATGGACTGTGCCAGCAGAGATGCATGGCATGTTTAGGGATATTGATTCAGACAAAGCTTTTTGGAGGCACTGCCCATGAAAATATGGATGATTGATGCAAACATGTTCCCAACACTTGATAAGAAAGCTTTTCTTTGGTGTGCCTGTGAATCTGATATTCAAGATGCTCATCTACTAGTGAAAAATTCAGTTCGAAAAATCAAGTGTATTGAGATGTAAGAAAATGGTAATTGGTTCATTACAACTTGTTTAAATCAGTTAGCATGCTGATGAAAAAGGAAGGGAATTCAACAGCCAGCAGTTGGGTCCAATTTTCCAAACATATTGGACTGGAAGAGGAAGGAAATGAGGAATGTTTCAGACAACTCAGTCTGCAGGGTTCTACTTCAAAAGCATGTTAATCATGCCAAAATTCACAGACAATACACAACTCTTTTGAGGTGCACAAATAGAAAAAAGTTATATCATCCATTTCAGCATCTTTCTTTGGTTTGAAGGTACACATTACTATATCATTTCCTCAGTTTTCTTTCACTGCTAAAAAGTGTTAATTCTTACAAGAGAAGTAAGTATTGAATTTAAAATTATAATTTGAGATTGAGTGAAATAATTTTTCATCATTTAAGTAAGTATTGAATTTGAGTTAAATAGCCTCTATTTGAAGCTTCATCTGCCACAATCGTACAGGCGATGCAGAACAATATCAAATTAATCGGTCTATAATGAACTTGACATCAATATGGACCGTATATTTTTTAGTAGCGTGTGAGTTGAACGATGGATCTTACTTTCCGAAAATTCGGATGGTAATCGAAAAAAAGAACAATTAATTTGAATAATTTTACTATACTCATAATAATAATAATGATGATAATAATAATAATAATGAAAAATTCACACATTCTATTCTAATACATTTGATACGGGCGGCTGAGATGCGCCCTGCCTGCGAATCCGACGGCCATCCGATCAGTTTATTTATTTACTGTTGTCCTGGAGCACGAACACGTGTCCCTTTCTGATTCGCTACGGGCGGAATCGCGTGCGGGTCCCACTCGAGATCTCCTCCTGATACGAGTGACGTGGCGCTGTCGGCCAGCAGAGCGTACCGAACGCACGGAAACGGATTCCGACCGCGATTCCCTTTGTAATATGCGTTTCCTTTCGGAAACGTGTAGTTGTACCTGGTTTAGCGAGACCCACATTTATATCAAACCCAATAATACACCCTCGGACCATCAGCGTCGGGAAGCGATGAATCGTCCACACATTAATCCTTTTGGGTACAAAGTTTGGTGCGTGTAATGATCTCATGGGAATCCTTCCGCCCGCTTCGTTAACGGGTCATTGGATGACGAGGAAATCCGCTAAGATTTTTTTAATTTTCTTTTTATTAAAAAAAGAGAGGTTAAAGTGGGATATATTATTATTTTTTTTATGTTGCTTTTTAGGGTTCTTAACATGGTTACAAAAAGTGCTTTTGTTAAAGTGAACACTAACTAAAAGACTACTTCTCACGGCCGTCGAATTAAATTTTAATTGTTTTGTGTTGATGGCAGTCGTCCACTAATCATGTTGTCCTAATCAATTAATATGTCCACAGTCCACATAGGATTAGTACATGGTTTATAATTGTATATTTTTGCACCAGCATGGAGCAAGAAGGCATGCAGCATTGAGCAGGTAAAGCACCATTAACACCTAATTGTCAGCTTTATATTAAAATAAATAAAGCATATATGTTGAGAATGTTATAAAAAGTAGAAGCTCCCAATTGGTTGGGAAGCATAGAGAAAAAAAAAGTTGTATAAATTAATATCAACAATAATTAATCTACAATGACTAACTAAGTTTAAATGTATCAACGGAAGGATTCTTAATTATTATGCATATATGGATCAGGTAGCCACATGGCGATGTAGATGCATCATAAAATTGAAATAAAAAGGCCTTTTACTGATTAAAATAACCATGCATATAAATATTATCTAAATCTGAGTTGCAATAAGACAACACAAGCATACACTTAATACGTTAGAGGATATAATAATGAGAGCAATGGAGATGTGAAGCACATTTTGCTTTACATATATATAATTTTGTTAGATCTCATATTTATGGTTGAAATTGAGATATTTAAATAAAATAATTAAAAGATAATTCAACAATATTTTTTTCGTATTTGAATTTTAATTATAAATTTAAAATCGAACGATATTTCATATATATGAAAAAAAAGACTCTACATGTTCCTTATCCTAAATAATAACATTCATACTCGTGGCTTCATGTGTATGTATGATCAAATATTGCGGCGAAACAAGACTATTTTGCATGCCTTTGAATCCTTTTGATGGGGTTGTCATTTGTACGTACTTCGGGTCTCAATGGTGGCGGCTGCTTTAGCGTATACTTTCATGCACATATATATAATACTTGAAAGGTTACTTGCTTTATTAAAATTGTAGCCCCACTCCACACCTTTCATGATCAATTTTAAATCACTAATAAACTACTCGGAAACTGCATTGCCCTAAAGATATCACCACTTACGATACAAAACTTTATTTAAAGCAAGCTTAATTAACTACTTAGAGAAGAACGAACAAGGCGTTGATCGTTGAACACAAAGAGACCTTTATTAACTTGTCCTTGGAAATTCTCAAAACTTTAGATAATGTACATACATCCATGCACCGCAATTATGTAACTTCTATGTTGTATATATATACATATATGTTATTATGATTTAGATGTTACCTAATTAATTATTTCGTCATGATATTTGCATGAGAAATGAAAGTTATATTTCGTGTTCATGATTGAAGATGGTGACACAAATGCTTAAATAATACGAATATAATGAAATCTAATTGTAGTCCATGTTGTTCATGTGCCACGTCAAATTCATGTGAGAACATATATTATATCTCCACATATCACGCTGATTTTACGTCTACTATTTTTATTGATTTGTTTTTTTTTAATAAAATTGATGAAATTAATCACAGCTGAAGTAAGATTTCTTTTTTCTCCAATATCTAATAAGAAGAATAAAAAGAATAAGTCACTTGTGCGATATTAAAAGAATAAAAGGAGTCATCATGAATTTAACTATTTAGTATTTTATTGTGTTATACGCGTAATTCAATGGACTGGATTCATCCATGTGTTATATTAACTATTTCATGCACATGGACTGTTTTTTTTTAACTGCGATGGCGTGTTCATGAACATAGTATTCGCCACCATTATAAATTATATGATATGTACAAGTAGCACGCCGGTATGAATCTAATTAATCTCGTATGTATACATTTCTAGTTTTTGTAAAATTTTAATGTCTATTTTAATTCCAATATATTGACAACTAAGCTCATTATATCCTTTGATAAAAGTAATACAGCAACAAAATATTATTTTTTAATTTTGTAACAAATAAAATGGCTGAACCAGCGGTGAATTTGGGCCGGAGAAAAGCTTGATCATGTTAGCCCACTACGTGTTGGGCTATGTTGCGTTCTTCTGTTTAAGTTTAACTTTTAGACCATGTTTGATTATTTTGTAAATTTCTTTTATGTTGAACTTGAAACGTGTTTTGCTACAATTAGTTTTTTCAACGTAAAAATATCCATAAGTTATTTGGATATGTATTCTAAATCTCTAATACTTCCTAATTACAAAGGGATATAAGTTTTATACACATAATTTAACTTAGTTACATTATCTAGCATGGAGACCTAATCGACGTGCCATAACTTGATGAATTTATTTTGTGAAATGAATATAAGTTTTACATAAATAATTGGTCGTATGAAAAAAAAATCAATAATAATGTATATGTTAAAGACTCAATCGATAGCAGTGGCAGAGTCAAAACTTTTATTGAGGGGATGCATAATTGCTCGTATAGTTATTTATATAATTTAAAAATTATTTTAAACATTAATTTATATTTTTAATTATAATTATTAATGTTTTGTTGAAATAGCTTAATGTAATTTAAGATATTTACATCAATTTCATTCCACGCACCTGTGGTTTCAAATATGGGAAGGAGAAAAGGGAGTCTTAGCTTCGTCGGTGGAACTTGAAGAATATTTTTATTTTAAACATTTAAAGATGGAAAAAAAGTCTGAATATTTAAAAATATGGATTTGATATTATAACACTAATTCATAATTAAATAAAAAAATAAAAAAAATTGATAATGTTGAGATATCTTTTCATAAAAAAATACATGGTTTTATGCGTGTGATATAATAATAAGTAGATTTATATGATATAGTCATANATAAAAAAATAAAAAAAATTGATAATGTTGAGATATCTTTTCATAAAAAAATACATGGTTTTATGCGTGTGATATAATAATAAGTAGATTTATATGATATAGTCATAGACTAATAAGTAAAAATATATAATGTAGTATATATAAATAATATTTTTAATGAATGAATAAATATTAATATAATATAAGTAAATTTATTTTATGAAAGAGTATATTAGATAACATATGAGTAGAAGTAAAAAATAAATAATAAGAAAATAAAAATAAAAAAGATAAATTAAGTAAAGGGGAAAGAATAACATGTGGTTTCAAATATGGGAAAGAGAAAATGGAGTCTTAACCTGTGGTTTCAAATATAGAAAAGAAAAAAATGGAAAGAAATAGAGCACCACAAGGATTCGAATCAATGACCTCTAATTGGAACCAGTTCATTTCTAACCATCACACAAGCAACTGATTATGATATTAACTAATAAGACAATTACTTAACGGAGTTCAGGGGGTGTCAGTGCACCCTTTTGCACCCTCCTGCATCCCTTTAGCTCCGCCCTTGATCGACAAACAAAATAAAATGATTACTATGGTATTTTGAAGAATGTGATTGAATTAGAATATTTAGGAGGGTCGAAAAAAACACTGTTTTTTTAGTACATGTGGTTTGATTCAAATAAGAATAGAGAAACAATCATAAAGATAATAAAATTATTGAAGTTTATTATACTAGACGTCATGAAATGATTTGTTCATTTCCTTTGTCAGTGAAACAAATTTATTAAATCAATTATCTAGAAAAATTGAAGGACAAAGTCCAGTGGCGTGTGATAATAAAAATTAGAGAAAAAGTCGGATGAAATTTGAAGGTGCTTTAAAAATTGCATTTTAAAATGACTCGGATTCTTTCGTTGAGTTTATTATGGACACTGACTTAATTGAATATTTGTGTAATGATGATCAATTATTTAATGATGTCGATCCTAGCGAAGAAAATGAGGTTGATTTAAACCAAGAAGACGAATATGAAACTTTATCATCTTCAGCAAATGAATATGAATAGTGTATAACTCTATAAATGATGTATATGAATATGTCGGCACGAATAAAAATCATGTGTATGATTTGACATCATCCGTGACTTCTTATGTCTTGAGATCAACACCCAAGTCTGTGTCAAACTATTCAATTAAAGAGCTACAACTATATGTTATCGAATAACTCAAATAAAGGGCTGATTTATGGCAACAATTATTTATAAAAAATGTGTGAACAAATGAACAATAGATGTAAGAATGAATGAAACAACAAATGCAACATGATAAATAGGTAAACTTCTAATAATGAAAATACAAATTAAAATAAATATTTCTAATATTTTTTTATTTTTTATAATAAGTATTTCTAATTTATTATTAATTATTTATTTATAAATTTACGGCGAACGAAGAATCCCTCTTAAATTGAGATGGACTCGTGTCTGTCTCAAATTGAAAAGGATCGAGTTTCGTGTCCATTTGAGATGAGCCCAAATTTTGTCTCTAATTAGGATGAAATTTGAGTATGTCTTAAATTTTGTCTCCATTTTTTTATCATAATTTGAGACGAACATTAAATTCATGTGTTTTAATTTTCATTGAGTATATTTTTAGACGCCCTAAGTTCGTCACAAATCATCGATTTTATAAAATTAGTGACAAAAATTTATGTAAAACTCGCTATTTTTTTATAGCGGCATGCTATCATCCAACTAGACGTGATAATTGAACGGATTCCTTTCTCACCTCCTAATCTTAATGAAACCTCCTCCTCTTCCCCTATTTGTTTGGTTGAGAAATAAAGTCTGAATTAAGATCTTATTTTTAACTATTTAACTAAACAAATTTTATCCTTATGAACGACCCCACAATAATTATTGTAAGATTTTAAAAAAAAATAGAGACTAAAATAATCTTGCCCTATCTAGAAATAAGCTTATTATGCATGAATTAAATCAATGAGATTAAGTTGTGAATTAAAATTTGTTAGTCCAATCATACTCCAATGGCAACCAAATAGGGGCGAAGAGATCATCCTCAATCCCTGCCATGGAGTAAAGAAAAAAGGCTAGATTATATAACAATTATTTTTTCCATAAAATATGGATGCAAGACATACCATATTGTTAATGTGAATGTAATTGGTCAGAACAACATTATTAAGGGGCCATTTGTCAATGGATTCCTCACATTATTTGACGACTTAAATTTTATCTTGGCAACTGAGTTTTTTTTTCAAATATAAACAAATTCACTCTTTTACGTATTTTTATATAAAAACTCATCCTACATTTTTCGGATGTCTTTATGAATTATATATTTATAATAATGTTAAATAATATTTTAATCTATAAATTAACATCAACCATATAGTATATATTTTAATTTCATTATTTGTGGGTTATATTTTTTAATATTTATTCACTTAATTTTTATATAACTGAGTAATTTAAATTATTCAAGATCACTTAATTTAATTATTTAGGTATCCATTTGACCTATCGGATACTTTTTTTTAAATTTAAAGACAATTACATATTTTATACAGAGAATTTTGAGCAACGTTAAATAATTGTCATTAATTATCTTTTAGAACAAAATAATATATGACATTGAAATTAATATAAATATAAATGATAAAAAAAATATTTATTTGCAATCCTATTAACTTAAAAAAAACGAACTTGTTAGAAATTATATTGCACCAACTTGAACCTCGACCTATCAACTGAATAATATATACTAACCACATTTTCTTAATGATCAGTCGAACATAGTCTTTTTTTTTATCAAAACTTTATAATAACAAAGACAAAGATCTACTTCCATAATTCATTACTCTAATAATCTTTTAACTGATTCAAGTATGAGCAGTGTAGTGGATATGAGACGAGAAAGACAAGTTCGCACACAGAAGAAAACATGAGATTTACGATGTTCACTTTTAATTGGGCTACGTTCTCAAACGGCGATTGAGTGTTTTCCTCGATGAAAAGATAATAAATGATACAAGATGCAGAATAATTCAAATTCTATAAAATTTATATATTGACTTCTAATACAAAATAGAAAATAAAAATTCTCCCATGAAATAGAAGATTAAGTTGCTCCAATTGTTTAAGTGAGTATAATGCACAAAAAATCATATAAAAAATTATTATTAGATTAAAATTTAAGATATTATCAGAGACAACTACCAATATGTATGAATGCCTATCATAAAGCACAACAGAACAAATGGATCTAAAGCATATCCACCTCAAGAGAGCTGAGTCACCCCTGTGGCCACTAAGTGGCTGCTGATCAGCAACGTCCACCAAGGCAACTAAAGAACTCAATGTTGTATTCATTTCCTTCTTGCTGAAGTGCACAATGTGCTCTTGTTTTCAACAAGACAAGATTGTTTCTAAGAAACACACTTGAGAGGAGTTAAGCAAACAGGCTCATTTATATTTATATGAGTATATTTATATGCATTATATGCATGGCATTCCTTGCTGGAAGATTCACTGTTTTCTTTTGAACAGAGGAGTTCTAAGTGCTGCATGCATTGTTCCAAAATCAAGTTTAAATGGATTTTTATTGGTCCCAAGTTCTATGATTCATAGATAGTGCTCTTACTTTAAGGGTCAACTCTGAGTGCACCCAGTTCATTTAATGATGCATGATTGGTACGGGAAAAGCACACTTGGATGGACTGTGCCAGCAGAGATGCATGGCATGTTTAGGGATATTGATTCAGACAAAGCTTTTTGGAGGCACTGCCCATGAAAATATGGATGATTGATGCAAACATGTTCCCAACACTTGATAAGAAAACTTTTCTTTGGTGTGCCTGTGAATCTGATATTCAAAGAAGCTCATCGGCTAGTGAAAAATTCAGTTCGAAAAATCAAGTATTGAGATGTAAGAAAGTGGTTATTGGTTCATTACAACTTGTTTGAATTAGTTAGCATGCTGATGAAGAAGGATAGATTATCGGTTTGGCGCATTCTCAATTTTTATTAATCAGTAATTTAGGTCACCACTAAGATAGATTACCATTTTATAAATTATCAATAATACTATATCATAACTTTTGGTAAGTAGCAATAACACACATTATAATTTAAATTATGAAATAAAAAAATACTAAAATACCCTCCAAAATTGTTGAATTAAAAATAAATATAAACAAAGGAAAAAAAATCAAAAAGTGAGTTAGGTCAAAATATGAGTTTATATTATCGATCATTCGTAAAATAATTTAAAAATTAGAAGATAATATTGAACACTATTATTTCGTAAAAAAATATAAATATTTTTTAAAGTACGATTGAAAGGATAATTTTGTCAAAATGCATGTTATCTTGCTGGTAATCTGAAAAAATATCTCTCATGGGTGCTATCTTCATTACCAATGAGGTGGTAATTTAGATTACCAGAGAAGTAAAAATCACCGGTAATCTGTTACAGCCAAACGTGATAATATAGTGTGTCCTGAGAATTTTAAATTAAATAGCCGGTAATTTATCTGGATTACCTTATACCAAACGCCTCCGAAGGAAATTCAACAGCCAGCAGTTGGGTCCAATTCTCCAAACATATTGGACTGGAAGAGGAAGGAATGAGGAATGTTTCAGACAACTCAGTCTGCAGGGTTCTACTTCAACAGCATGTTAATCATGCCAAAATTCACAGACAATACACAACTCTTTTGAGGTGCATAAATAGCAAAAGTTGTATCATCCATTTTAGCATCTTTCTTGGGTTTGAAGGTACATACTCTTATCATTTCCTCAGCTTTCTTTCACTGCTAAAAAGGGTTAATTCTTACAAGAGAAGTAAATGAACAAGTTGGAAAACCACTATTTGCCTTCTTTTTTGCTCCTCCCATTGTAACAATTATTAAAGCAATCGAAGACCACAATAATTCATCTACATGATCCTATAGATGTCATTGTTGCAGGACATGAAATCCCTTGCTTCTGCAAGAAAACTTTTCTTCTTGTATGCTTCTCATAATTTACTCACACACAAGACACTTGAGCAATGACATCAAAGATTAGACTCCAACAAAAGCTATATGCGAATCAAATCTGTTGTGAGCATAATCACAAGTCAAAAGGATATTACTCATCAACTTCATCAGTCATTTACCAATTATCATCATATAAAATTCAGATTATGACAGTTTTGCAAAACTAAAGCCTTTGTGATAAATAATGTCTGACAACTAATAATTGTCTTCTTGATTTTGTTGGAGAGAGAATATAATGGTGATGGGAATGGACCAAGAATAAATGTCAGCAGCAGACCCACATCCAGTTTTCCAAGCTTAATTGATTGCAGCATCCTACGTAGAGCACACCACTGTCAATTGCCACGTTCTCTTCCAATCTTTTTGAAGCTGGATCAAGTACAGCAGCAGTGCACAAAGGCCACCAGGTGTTGTTTAGAGATCCAATAAAGTTCCTGATCAGGAGTCAAACCAGTTTCAGCACTTTGATATGTTAGGCCACAGGTGAGTTGATGTAGTATTCCCTTCCCCAGAACTGTAGAACAGCAAGTTGGATATCAAAATTTGGCATTTCTTATGCTGCCCAAATTTAATAAAAACTTGGGGAAGAGCTCCTCCAAGGCTCCTGCATGACTTCATCTATGTACCTAACTTGTTCCTGACAGTGACTGCAGGAAGTGGGCATTTGGACAGGTTCAGTTGGTTGTTGGTCCTTTTATGATCCATATCAGCTGATGGAAGCCTTTGTGGCTTTGTGCTTCCTAAACCAATTTCTTTTTTGCTTTCATCAGATGTACATGGGGGGCAGATGTGGACACTGAGAGATCCCCAATTAGATTTGGCCTAACTCAAAGAATTGACAATCTTCCAACTGCAGAAAGTTATCTTCTTACATGATCTGTATTCCCTGTGAACAAAAGAGGTGTTTTTTTTCAAGTCACTCATGGCCAACAATATCTGTTGACTCATCATAATTTCTCTCTCTCTCTCTCTCTCTCTCTCTCTCTCTCTCTCTCTCTCTCTCTCTCTCTCTCAAGTAGGGGCTATGTGGAAATGGTTATATTTAAAGTGGGGAATGATGTCTGCAATAATATTTTTACAGATGAAAGCAATGGATTGGTTAGTGTAAGAGAGCACTTGATTTGGGATGCTCCAATACATTTTTGCACTGCTCTATTTGTCGGCCACATGTCGGACAAAAAGATTATGTGCTTGTTTTTGAAGACCTGGACTCCCCAGCTGCTTTCAGACTTTCATCAATGGCAATTGTTCTGCATGTGAAGCCATTTGGATGGCTCACCACTTTGCAATTAGCTTAGACTCTCTCTCTCTCTCTCTCTCGATCTCGATCTGGACATGGTATATAATGTACTCATAACCAACACAGATTCTGACCGCTCTCCATTAAAACTCTTAGCTAAACATCTTCATATAAGTATATAAATCTCTATGTCCATGTCTTCACATGTACATCATTTGTCTTAAGTTAGTGGAGGAAGCAATATGTGAATTGAAATAGAAACGTCGCGGTATTCGTAACCGGATAGACATCTGCTGCAGCAGCAGAAGTGTTTTTTTTTTTTTTTTTTACATAATGAAAGTGCTTTAATTAAAAAAGCTAAAACTAGTATAATTTAGTTCAAAAATATACGATGCATAGGCTGCTCTATTGTATTCTATCATTGCGTTTGACATTGGAACCAGGTCCAAAGGCTGATTTTAATAAATTTTAGCAAACACAACAAAAATCTAATGGGACATATAGCTGATCAGAACTTCGAACAGCGGACGAACAACCTGATATTCTAACATTGCAGTTTCACCAAAATAGTGGAACCGCTTGATTCTGCGACAAGAGCCTACTTTTTTCTTCACTCTTTCCCTCTCTCTCTTCACTAAATGCATTGGCGCTCTCTTTTTTCCTTCACACTCTCTCTCTCCCACTTCGTTTATTGCAATTAATTAATTTTGACTGCTTTATAATGATAATAATAATAGTAATCATTATTATTATTTAATATCATGTCCATTAGTTTTAATGGTTTTAATTAATAATCACCAAATATGAATCATTTCTTTCTTCATACAAATAATTAAGAGATATTTAACATAAAAAATTATTTGATCTTCAAAATATAATATATGAAAATATGACAAAAATATTTTATTACCATAATTATGTTAAAAAGGAAATATATATATATATATATATATATATATATATATA
>LTAE01000349.1:5406-20870 GCA_001647135.1 Pontederia paniculata | reverse complement strand
GGTCGCGTCGCCCCCGCCGGCCCGGTTCGAGACGTCGCCGGAGTCGGAGCAACGCGTGTTCTCGTGCAACTACTGCCGGCGGAAGTTCTACAGCTCCCAGGCGCTCGGCGGGCACCAGAACGCGCACAAGCGCGAGCGCACCCTCGCCAAGCGCGGCATCGGCGCGGCAGCCTTCGGCGACCCGCTCCTGGGGGCCTACAGGTTCCCGCCGGCTCTGGCGGCCTTGCCGCTGCTTGGTTCGTACGGCGGCAGGCAGCTCGGCATCCAGGTGCACTCCATGGTCCACAAGCCGCACGCCGGGGCGTCGTCGTCGCTGTCCGCGCGGCTGTTCGAGGGGCGCCACGCGCGGTTTCAGTCGCCGTTGGCCAACGGCCGGCTACTTACGGAGGACATCTACGGCGCAGGGAGACCACCGGCGGCGAGGTTCGACGGAGCGTCGACGTCGATGGATGTCAGAGGAACTCCATGGGCAGCGGCGGCCGGTGGAAGCCACCTGAACGTTAAGAAGGAGGAGTTGTCTAAGCTTGATTTGTCCCTTAAGCTCTAAAGTTGACTGTTATAGTTAATTAACATGATTTGGTGATTTGATCATACATGTTTTAATTTATTTCTTGCTTCTCACCATCTACATTTTTCATTATTAGGTTGCATAGAACTTTAGACATGGAGGTTATCAAGTTTGTGTTTAGGTTCTTTAGTCTCTTTGCTTAACTATTTCTAACTTATGATATTTATGATAACATATCGAGATGTCTTTTTTTTCTTCTTTTAGTTAATTAATTATTAATTACTAGATGTGTTTTGTATGTTGACATTTCCACATTTTCAACAATGTTAATTCAGCATAATTCCATCTGATCTAACTTTAAACTTGGGATCCTCAAATGTTATAAGGACACTTTTTTCCCTTTATTTCAATTTTCATTGAGACTGTTTGACATATACTTTCGAAAATAATTTAAAGTAAAAAATAAACTCCCTTGGTGATAAAGAAAAAACACTTATTTCATCATGGAGTCCTTCAACAGTTCAAATTCCAAACATATAGTTAAGATAATAATTTGATACCTTTTTTTTTCTTGATGCCAAAATTTAATCATACAAAACATACATGTTTGTTATTTACCAAAAGTTATTTAATTTTTTATTTTAAAATATTGTTTTGTTATGTTATTAATTAACCTAGGAAAAATTCAATAAATCCACCTGCTACATATTGTGCAAATATTTTGATCTTCTTTGTAATATTGGAAAGAAAATGCAATGTAAGAAATCATCATTTGAAAGTATCTTTAGGAGAAAATGAAGTCTTAACGGGATGTCATTAACTTTCAGAGTTGGAGAATTCATACACTATCATATTTGATCCTCATAATTTATTTTGTGAGCAATTCATACACTCAATTTAATGTGAGGTAATTGAAGATCTTAATCCGAACAAAATAAATTTCGTTCTCGTGTAAAACTCGGCTTCTCCTTGTACTGCAATTGGATTTCCCATATTAACGTCTAAAGTAATGTACATTTTCCATTTTTTTTTTAAAATAATTGTTTGAATTTTCTTTCTATTATTCGGGATTCATGTATATATAATACATGGCACATAATAGAAATTATATCGGAAAATAATTGCAGACATTTACATCTTTAAACATAATTGGAAATAATCCCGTATTTGACTCGCTTAGTGAAAATTAGGAACAAAGGATTTGATTCCAAATGTGGACTCCGTTATTGAGTTAGACATTGTTCTACCCGCCTTTAAAATAGTGCCTATTATTTTCCAAACTAATAACATTTTGGTACGCGTAAAAATCAACTAACGTTACTACGAGCATATTTATTTTATAATAAGATAAAATATTTGTCAGCGCTTTATATTATTTTGGTATAAATATTTTGATATGAAAGTTGTGATCATATGTTCTAACTAATAAGTCTAGAGAAGAATGTGAGAAAGTGCACACTCTTTACCCTCAATATAATATAATTTTATATTATTTTAACATGAATCATCAGATTTAAAATGAACATTGATCATAATATTTCACCCTCATTGAATCTATTAAAATATTTTATTATTAATTATTATTAATATGATACACATTCTTTTACATTATATGATCTCTATATTATTTATTAATTTATAAATTATTTGGTTAGCTATTTATTATTTATTAATATTAAATAGTTAAAATAAAATGAAATATTTAATTTAGGATACAACATATAATAATAACAAATATTTAAATAATTATTTATATCTTTTTTAAATTATTTTATATTTATTGATTGATTCAAACTCTATATTTGTCAAATATTTTTTTAGTAAATTTAATAGTTAACTCACTACGTACTAATATCTAGTTGGTAATTGATATTTGTTATTAACTATTCAAATCACTAATATATGTCAAACAGAGCCATAATCAATTAACGAGGACTTAGTAAAAAAAATACGTATTAGCATTTTATACATGTTAGCAGTACATTTTAACTTTGATTAGTTTTTTTCTTAATTCTATTTACGAAAGAAATTGAGATCAATATATTTTTTCATCATTGAAAAGAATTTCTTCGTTAAAATTTAGAATTCATTTTACCTCCCTTGTACTATAGAGTTTTTCCGTATCTAACCATGTATTATAAAAAATAACAATCGCCCCCTTGAACTATCTTCATGCTTCCGTATAAGTCCTTCCGTCAACCTTTGGTTCTATTTCTATTAAAGGTGATTATGCAATGACAATTTTGCCCTCACAACTTGTGGACTTATAACACGAATACTTCATACGTCCCTTAGTCAAGTTCCTTCGGACGTCCGCCACCATCTGTGACCGCCCGACCTTGACATGAGTACCTCTCTTCAACTGATCTATGGTCGCCTGCTGACTCACTTTAGCCTCCTGTACGCCCACTCTCCAGTTAAAGAGTGCGGTCAAGCTCCTTCGGTCGCCCGCGCTTCATCTTCAGTCGACCGATCTTGACCTTCACCAACTACCATCCATCTCTGATTGCCCGCTGACTCACTTCAGCATCTTGGACGCCCAATCTCGAGTGAAGCTACCTGTCAAGCTCCAACGGTCGTTCGCCACCACCCATTCCTTCTCTTGTCAGACTTCCTGGCCGACTCTATTATGTCTTCCTCAGACTTCGGACGGCCTTTGACACTTCATCGGTCTTCCACCAATCCTACGGTCGCCCGATCCTCGGCTTCCATCAGCTCAGACAAACTCCTAGGTGCTCACTCGTCTTCTCATCAAGATTCCGAACGTCCTTTGTCTTCTTCTGATGTAAATCGGTCGCCCGCACTCAACCTGCGGTCGAACGCTCATCCACCTGCCTTCTGCTTTGGTCTACCACTGTCTCTACCCTGAGCACTTTGAACATCCATTCTCAGTCTTGGCAGTCTTCTGGTCGTCCACTGTTTCCACCTTGGGTCCTTCGGACGGCCATTCCCTTCATCATCAAATCTTCGATTGTCCGCTCTTCAACCTCGGACAACTTCTTCTCTGTTTAGCTAAGACTCCTTCTTTGGCTAAGTCTTCTCTGGGTTTTCACTTCTCCTAGGACTGTCCGATCTTCATCCCTTGTAACAAAGGTGTTGCCTTCGATTGTCCATTTCTCATCATCGAGCGGCCTCTCCAGTTAAGCCTTTTACCTCGGTCGTCCTTTCTTCATCTCTGGTCGACCGGTCAACCCCTGATCCCTCTTCTCATGCACATTTCTTCAATATAGGTCGACGAAGGAGCTTGACCACACTCTTCAACTGGAGAGTGGGCGTCCAGGAGGCTGAAGTGAGTCAGGGGCGACCAGAGATCAATTGAAGAGAGATACTCATGTCAAGGTCGGGCGGCCACATGTGGTGGCGGACGTCCGAAGGAACTTGACTGAGAGACGTCCAAAGTATTCGTGTTATAAGTCCACAAGTTGAGAGGGCAAAATTGTCATTGCATAACCATCTTTAACAGAAATAGAACCAGAGGTTGACGGAATGACTTATATGGAAGCATGAAGATAGTTCAGGGGGGCGATTGTCATTTTTTATAATACAGAGTTAGATACGGAAAAACTTTATAGTACAAAAGAGGTAAAAGGAATTAACACAATTTAATAATTTATAAGCAAAATTACTTTTTCTATCTTCCTCTTTTTCTTGCTTTCTTTCCCATTCCAGTCCAAACATAAACTAGATGTCACTCCCTAGCAAGTAGCAACAATGAGCAAACATTTGTTGTATTCTTCTACCAACATTCACTCAATATGACAAAATCACCAAAATATTTAGCTATTAAAGTTGTCCAGATCAGAATCTCGACAATTGCCAGTGACTAACAAAAGTTGGGTGATCAAATAATATCAGAATAGATGAACTGAAAAAGATAAATACCTACTCCTTTTATTCCCTATTTCTGCAGGTAGATGAACTAAAATTGCTTACTTTTTATATCTCTAGAACATAGCATAGTAATACAACTTTGGAATCAGAAACAAGGAATGGGTATTTGCATGATGCCATGAATACAGTAGCTGATAATATATCATGGGAACTAAAAAGCCTTTGCTTGCAGGAGTCGAGTCCTTTGCTACCAATATGAAGTTGTTGGCATCTAACAGTTGTGTGATCCAAGTTTTCTAAAGTGTCATGAAGACAACATTGATTACTTCTTTGAAACTTGCTTGTTGTCGTCCAATTTCGGATTTTCTCCACTGGCCTGAGGGAAAATCAGCAGATCAAGTCAAATTAGCATCAATCAGATTATCAAACAGATGTCAAGTGGAAGAGGCCGAGTTATGAAAAGACTTCATCGAAAAAGGAGTGACGGAGCTTCAACTAATCCATTCACATGACCACAATCAAAGGATTGAACAATTATGGCTTGACAGTCTCCTTCCAAAAAAAAAAAGAAAAAAGAAAAAAAACTATGGCTTCACAGTCTACATGATCTAGCCTTGCATAGAACTCAAATGAAATATAAAGAAAATATATAAAAATCAGGATATAATTAGACAAACTAAATGGTCATCCACTTAAAAAAGAATGAAGTTCACACTTCACATATAAAGGTTTCGCAAAAGTTCTTTGATATTGGAACTGTTCTAGAAAGACTTGTAACAAAGAAAGGATAAGAAAAGAGAATATGTTAGAAAGACTCAATGAAAGGCTACATGTTCCAACTATTGAGGTACTCAAGATTTTGGCATAGGTAATACATGATGGATAAAATTTATCCATATTTTTCTTCATAGGTAATACATGATGGATAAAATTTTTCCATAATTAGACTATTTTTTCAATGAATTCAATATGGCACTTCTGATTATGTTGACAACTCAAAAAAGATCTTTAGCTTATTAAGTTGTGCTTAAATGTTTTTCCATCAAACTGAAAAGCAAACTTCAGAAAGCGAATATTATTATTTTTTACTGTTAGCAATTGGCAGTTAAAGATTTGTCCTCTCTCTCTCTCTCTCTCTCTCTCTCTCTCTCTCTCTTTGGGGAAGGGGACCAGAGAACTTAAGTGGGATGAATCTAGTAAAAAAGTAGTGTATGACAAACCTATATAGCAGATAAAATAAGTCATTCTTAGATAGGTTCACCTAAAACTTTTGTTATCTTGAATGTGTTTTAGATGATAGATTCCATGATGGACCTAACTAAGAGAACCCGAAAATCCATGACTATGGCAACTTCTACATTTTCTTTTCTGAAAACATTTTCTATACAATAGGGACTAGGAAACTGAATCATTGGACCAGCATTGAAAGTGTTTTGATATGTAGTAAGAAACTTCAGCAGGATTAGTAATAACGAACCAAAGAGCTTGATGTTTATCATTTGATGAAACTAGAATAACATATGCAATTTGAGTGTGGCTTGGAAGACAAATTCTCAGTCCACATTTGCAATTAAACTACAGCATGTATAAGCAAATCCTAGAAGCAGGGAAGAAACCAGTATCGAAATAGCACTTAGGAACTCGACAGATTCCATGACTAACTATGATTGTGCAGGGGCTTACATCTGAAAAGGTACAATCATCATTCATATGCTTTGAAGATGACAATCTCATTTTTGTTAATATGATGAAGGGTTGTTTGTTTCAAGAGGAGGAAAATGAAAAGTAAGAAATGACTCTTCCAACCAAAATTCAGTTTCCTGTGATACTACTTCAATATCAACGTTCTGAATACATGGTGATCATACAGAAACGTTGTGAATACAATGTTTAGCATATTATCATCTGGAAATAAATTTATTCATTTTAATTTGTGGAATTAATTAGCTTCTTATATGAATATTATAATGCGACAGAGGCATATTATCTTGTCGCCCGGTCACCTCTTAATATACGTTGGAATTTGGATGACAAAGGATTCATTACATCTACTTTTTTTCTATAGAAAATGTAACACATTTTTTTTTAAAAATAGAAAAGAAACTTCCACATTATTTTGTAATGGTCTTTTTTTTTTCAAAATGTTCTTTGTTGATCATTTGAATTCTAAGGAGGAGTTTGGTAATTTCTTACTTTTAAAAGTTTGCTTATTTAATTAAACCTCTTCAAATATGTTTTTTTTTTAATTATTCAAAAATAAAATAATGGCAAGCACATTTCGGCCCATTGGGCCTTTACAAAATAAATGGTTGGCCCGTTTCCGATGCCGCCATGAATAAATAAACAACCCATTGCATCCGAGCCCACTAAATTGTCGTCCCGCGTGTTCTCCCACTCCATCTTCCCGCCTTTCTCACTCCCTCGAACCGCCGCCGGAGATGGCGGACGAAACCCTCACGGAGTACGAGCGCCGGCGTCTGGAGAACATCCGCCGGAACGATGAGATGATGGCGTCTCTCCTCATCCGGAACAAGGCCGCCGACCTCTCCGCTTCCCTCAAGCGGCACCGGCCTCCGGACGTCGAGGGGAAAGCCGGTAGAGAGAAGAGCAAGGTCAAGGCTCCCCGGCCGGTCGCCGTCCGTCGATCCCTTCGCAACCTCGGCCTCCCTCCCAGTGACGACCCCTACCAGCCCTCCTACGAGGGTCCTCCCCTGCACGCTCCATCTCCATCGACGGATTCCCAGGACAAACCCTACTGGAAGAGCGAACGCTTTCCCATCAAGGAAGCCTTTGTCAAGGGCGCTGATTCCTCCGGCGATCGCCTATCTCAGAAGATTATAGAGGCGTCGGGCTTTGAAAAGGACGAGGGGGAGGAGGAGAAGCATGATAGAGCTTCTTTTGATCCGAGAAAGGATTTGGTGCTGAGGCCGGGGAGCGTCCAGAAACTGGTTGATGGAAGGATTCTGGCTGTTCGGTTCTTGCCCATCCACGAACGATCAGTAGTTGCAGTTGGGGATAAGTATGGGAATCTAGGTTTCTGGGATGTTGACGCCAACGAAGGGGAGGGAGATGGAGTTTATGTTTATACACCACATTGCTATCCTCTTTCAGGAATTTCTGCTCATCCTGCAGATCCCACAAAGGTAAAAGGAGCAATTTTTTTATTATTCTCATACATTATTTGCGAATTGAGTTCATATAGTTTTCCCAAGCTTTGATGACAAAGATATTAACAGTAACATTTATATTTTAGCTATTTTCTGTGTTATTGCCGATATTGTTAACATACTTGTTTAATCTAGTTATATAGTGTAGTGTCATTTTATGAGGATAATATCCAAAGTTCAAAGGAGGGCAGATGCTCACTTTCCATGATGTTATTTTAGGTTTTCCATATTTTCAAAATTATTGAAATATCTATCTCTCTTAATAAGTGTTTCACATTTACGCTCTTTAACATATATTGTGTTTGAAGAAAAGGAGTATGTTGTAACCATCTTATATTGTGGCCCTCAAAAAGGTCAAATTCATTTGACAAATGTTATCGCTTTTTTTTCTACCATTGTTCCTTTTTTCTTTTATGGGTCATGACATACTCTTTCAACAGGCATGAAAGATAACAAGGAATATTATTTGGGCACATATCTTGTGATTCATTTGTTATTTCTTTCTCACTGGTGTGAAGAGTGGACCATCTATCCTTTGTCTTGTTGCACCAGTGCAGGGGACAAGAGCAATGTTTAGACAATTCAATGACATCTGGAGCACTGATTGTTTCATCCATATAATAAGTCTGACGCGAACTTTCTTCCTCCACATTATAAATTAAATGATCATATTTTCATTTTAACTTGGATGCCATCATCTCTAAATGTAATTATGTATCTAAGTCTGACTTCTCTACTGCTATATGTGACTATTGATATCTTCATGTAGATTTTCACTTGTAGCTATGATGGATACGTCCGTTTGATGGATGTTCTCGAAGGAACTTTCAACATGATTTATTATAGCGAGTATCCTATTTATTCCATCTGTCAACCAGCCAAAGATGCTAGCACCCTTTATTTTGCTGAGGGTGCAGGTAACCTAATTCGATGGGATGAGAGGATGGGAAAAGCCTCATTTAAATGGAAATTCTTGCATGGGCAGAGGATTAATACTATTGATATACATCCTACAAATACAGACTTGATAGCTACAAGTTCAACGGATGGAAGTGCTTGCTTGTGGGATGTAAGAAAATCAAAGAAAGTTAATGAACAAAGTCTAAGAACCATCAAACATCAGAGAGCCATTTCTTCTGCATTCTTCTCACCAAATGGGAGCTGCCTTGCAACAACAAGGTGAGTACTGTTGGCATTTACCAAGAACCATAAAAACATGTGAAACTTATGAAATGTTTAGTATGTATTGGACTAGTCTTTTCGGTCTATTTGATGACTGGTGGTCAACTTATTATCTCCTCGACTTGCAGTTCCGTTTTAAGGTTACCTCTATTTGGGATGTGTCTGTGGGCGTACTGATCAATCTACTTTGATCTTTCAATATATTCTTCTTGCCTTGCAAATACATTATAAACTTCAATGCTATTTGAGAATGCTTGTTTTTTTGGAAATGGAAAACTTCACTGTTTGTCTGATGTTTTCCCCCGGTTTCTTTCTTGTTTATGTTCATATAGTATCAAGGTGTCAATTGTCTTGGCCCCTTGATGATTCAAATTGATGAATCAAATTTTACAATGTGATTTAGTACATCTAGAAATGATTAATAATTTTATTTAACAAGTTTTGGAATATCTGATTTTGTCCTAACATACTTTATAATTATGTTTTGGGAACTTTATTTAACAAGTTTTGGAATTCACGATTTGTCCCAACATACTTTATATTTATCTGTTGGGACGTTCATATCCTTAAAATGGTAGAAAATTAATTTGCTTTGGTGAACTTCATCTTGGATGGCAATCCAAGAAGTGTGTCATTGGGCATTTATATTGTTCTTGCATATTGTCTATGAATTAACATCAACTCTTTGATGCAGCTTAGATAATAGAGTTGGAATTATCAATGGTGTTAATTACGAGGATGAAACATTTGTTTCTCACAACAATCAATCGGGTAGATGGTTGTCTTCATTCAGGTATGATTATTTTTTGCTAGTTTTTTATTATATGTTTGCGTCTTTAATCTCTTTTACTGACATTATAGACAACATCACATTCCCTGTGTCTTTTTAGTACAATGTTGTTATTAAAGTTTTTATTGTTCTTTTTAACTTTAAGGTGTTTCTCTATCCATACACACCAGTTCAGGTAACAGGTACGACACGTTGCACTATATATAAGCACAAGTTTATTGTTAGTGTCATTTGACATGCATAAATAACGTCAAAGATATCAAAAGTCTGACAATGCCTCATTTGCGCATTCTCACATTAGAGCTGAAATCTTGTTTCATTTTGTTGGGTATTATATTGTGGAGGGCGCCATCCGCCAGGTTAAATAGTCTTAATTTAATACATTATGGCGTGCTTCAATGGAGTAGAAATGTTTACTCATGTGATCTATCTCTTTGTTACCAAGTACTTCCTGATGTGTATTCTTGATGGAGCCCAGTGAAAGACAGAGGTGTAATATTGTGTCTGCAGAATGTCTATTGAGCTGTATTTTGACTTCAATATATGCTTATCCATATGTACATTGTCGTTTAAACTTGAAATTTTGCAGCAGCATCTTTTGTAGTGTCTCATTTGTTATATCCATACTATTCTACTTGTCAGAAATTTATTGGGATGAACAAGCCGGATTTATTAGCTTGTTCTTTTTCTCTTGTAGTCTTTATCCCAAAGAAAACATTTTCGTTATAAATCTGATGAGCTTTTTTTATCTTCAGAGCAATCTGGGGATGGGATGACTCTTACCTTTTTATTGGAAATATGAAAAGGGCGCTCGACATTATTTCGATGGAGAAGAAAACAACAACTCTAAACAGTGAGGTCTTGACATCAATTCCGTGTCGGTTTGCTGCACACCCATACAAAAAAGGATCTCTTGTTGGTACATCTTCTGGCAAGGTCTATCTTTGGTCGGCATCATAGTTGCCAGTGTCGGTGATGAAAAAGCGAACTAGGATTTTTTTATCACTTTGCGCGCTCGGGTCAATTACTTAAGTATTAGAAATCTTACATGATCGCCCCATAGAGTAGTGAAAAAATAGTCCAATAGTTGAGATGGAAGCTACTCCTACATCGGCCATTTTTGTTGCTACATATTTGTAAGGTGGAAGAGCAAAGTTTTGTTGCTACATATTTGTAAGGTGGAAGAGCAAAGTTTTGTTGCTACATACAGCAAAGTTTAGCGAGACGCCGTCGTTACCTACTTGCAAATTTAGCAGTCGATCTTTTGGACAAGTAACAGTTGTATGTTTTTACACAAAATGTAAACGATTACATATTTTTGGTGATCTATTTCATGTTTTCAAATTTTAATTGGTTTTATATTTCTTATGTTACCAACTTGTTATTATTTGTATAATGAACAGGATTCGAAGATATCAATTGTTAATAGACAACAACATTCATAATTTAATTCTAATCCAACGGTGAATTTACATGTGTGAACTCTTTAAATGTGAGAAAATGGTTATAGAGAAAGTAAATGAGCATATATATATATATATACATATATATATATATATATATATATGTATATATATATATATATGATATTCTTTGGTCGTTTAATCATATATTATTATATTTCTTCATTATTTAAAAGTAAACGGCAATAGAAAAAAAATACAAAGGTGAAGTTTTTTACTTTTGATGGAGCGGCCAAATGGTAAATTGAAATTTGAAAGGAACGATGATAACCCATGTATTTTGACAGTTTATGTATCGTAATGTTTCTTTATAGGAAAAATAAATATGTAGAGTATTGTGTAGAACACCTTTTTGTTGTTCTAGCATATGAATCCATAGTTGTAATAACACACCAAATGATGACACTTCACAGGAGTCTCAAGCAACCAACCCCTGTGGTGCTAGTGTTGCTTGTAAGGAAAATATCTAATTGTATGGATAATATAATCTCATCAATTAAACCATAGAGCATACTTGTAGAACTGTAGACAATCCAGAGAGGTTATCCTACAAGATATCCCTTAAACTTTGATAAAGCATAGGTAAGTATCATGTATGAATGTTCACATATCCCACAGGACTCATCAATGGTACCTACTACTCACTGAACAGATAAATAACATATGCACATGCATACTTAAAGCAAGTTTGATAAATTCATATGGTTGCACAGTTGCTCTTATATAGTCAACAACCAGCATGAGTATATAGTTTGTTATGTGATCAAACATGTTATTTTCATTCAAAGTTGTCTGTCCTCTGACCTGTTTTGACTTACATTGGCATCTTTGGGCTGCATGATGATAGTAAAAAATCTAGACTACACAGGAAATTGTAATCTGATACACAGGAGAAGAAAAAAAACAACTGATCCAAATGGAAGGGGCTATTAACCACAGGGGCAGTGATGTTCATAGATGGAAATCTAAAACACAAGAATGCAACAGGACAAGTTAAAGCATAAGTATGATGGTTTCCCCTGGACGACAAGCCTAGTTCAAGGGTATATTAGGTTGGTTTTTCTATTTACCCAAGAGCAAATGTTGCCAGTTCAACTGAGAACTCCATACAGTGAGGTTATAAAATAAAGAAATGTATCACCGAACAAGCATAATGACCCCATCAAACTAAAATAATTGAGGTACAACTGGCACCAAACAGCTGGATGTGAACTAAAAAAATCTACAAGCTTGAACTTCTTGATGTTCTAAATCAAGAAATGGAAAATAAGTTGTTTTGCTTTTCAATCACCAAAAAATTGGTGAAAAATAACTAAATTTTGTACAAGCCATCCTATGCTATTGTCAAAGGAAGATTGTTACAGTCAATTCAGGGAAAAAAGGCTTCCCTTCGTGAGTGAATGATACCGGATAACCTTGGATCAAACGTTATACCCACATTACTTCGAAGAATGACCATGGCAAGAATGTGTTCCATATGCAAGATATGGCAAACATGAGCAGATAGACCTACAGCAGACAATTTTGCCTTTGTCTCACTAGCCAGCTGATTGATTGTCATACCAATCCAAATTACTGAGATGAAAACATTGGACCCGAGCACACCGGAGGATCAGCCAATCTTAGCGTGCCCCCAAGTTCTGCAGGAACAAGAGGAACAAGAGAGTGGAGAACATCAGTTATTAGTGGTCTGTAACTTGGTTCTCGCTGAATGCATAGCACAGCAACTGCAGCAACCTGCACAATGTAATATTTCCATGAGTTACAAATATATACATATGTCATATACGAGCAATAGGCTTCAGTCAGATAACTAACTTGATATAAGTGCTTCAGATCCATTGTGTCCCTGATCACTGGATCTACTATAGTTGGAAGCTTTGATCTGTCAGTAAGCTGAGGCATGGCCTGCACAGGCATCCACATTACACATTAAAGGTAAGTGCCAAAATGTAGACGATAAAGATCGAGTGAAATATTCTATACCCATGTAACTATCGAATGGCACTGAGAAGGTGACAGTTTTTCAACTGGCTTTCTTCCCAACAGAAGCTCCAGTAGAACAACTCCAAAAGCATACACATCACTTTTCTCAGTGAGCTTTCCTGGAAGGAAAATGAATTATCATTTACATTCTCGGCATTAGATATTTACAAAGCCGACCCCACCTAGTGGGATAAGGCTTTGTTGTTGCTGTTGTTGTTGGTTTCCCCATTGCTTTCATGTGACATTAACAGATTACTAGAGCCTGAAAATAAGAAAAAATGATGCATACCATCCAATAAGTATTCTGGAGCGACATAACCAATAGTGCCAGAAAGATTCAAACTCCCTTTATTATGGTTTACCCCCGTAACTGCAAGACCAAAATCCGAAATCTGCAACCAAAGAAAATTCTTTGAATTGAGTAATGCGGAAAAGTACAGGATAGTTATGTTAGTTGTATAACCATATATACAATCACAAACAAGAGAACAGGTAATTAATAAAATTATCATTGTACCTTGGCACTAAATTGTGAATCCAGAAGTATGTTGGAAGATTTTATATCTCTATGAATCACAGGGGGGCTACAGTGTTCATGAAGATACTCTAGTCCTCTGTTTCACACCATATTAAAAAAAAAGATAAAGATGGTTCTTTAAGAAGGTAGTGGAACAAAATCAATAACAGATAAGACTTATTTTTTAAGATGACAATAAGTGATATACCTTGCTACATCAAGTGCAATTTTCATGCGAATATGCCAAGTTAAAGCTGAACCATGAGAGGGACCTGCAAAAAACAAGGAAACAAAGTTTGAAATTGAGCTTCAAACATATTGTACTATTTTAGACATGAGAAAACACCAGCATACCATGTAATTGTGCCTCCAAAGATCCACTTTGCATCAACTCATAAACAAGAAGCCGGGTTTCTCCATGGACGCAATAACCCAAGAGAGTAATAATATTTGGATGCCGAATTGTTCCGAGCAAATCCAGCTCGTTCTAAATTCAAAACAACAAATTACTAAAGATCAAATACATCTGTTCACCAAAGAACACCATCACATGTAACTACAACCAAAGGGATCTGCACCTCAAATTCTCTTTCACAATCCTGTTGACCACACTCTAATTTCTTCACTGCAGCAAAAACTTCTCCATCGAAGCAGGCTTTGTATACATAACTGAAACCCCCTTCCCCTAGCTTATTGTTTTCACTGAATTTGTTGGTTGCCGACTCCAGTGAGGCATAGTCAATCATTGTCAACAAGACTTTCTTGCTCGTAATCTTCATCGAATTAAACTTGTGGATGATTGGAGCAAATGACAACCCTCTTGGAACATCTGTATTGTGCAAAATTTTACATCAATATAGATGCTGAATTGCCTACCAGTGATTCAGTTAAGGAACAAACATAAGATTATGGTCAACCTGAGCATTCAATGTCCTTGGAATTGAGAGACTTCCGACAGGGTCGCCAAAAGATCCAGGCGCAAAACAACGACGAGATGATTGCTACAATTGCAATCGATGCAAGGATAATGGCCACTAACAATTCCGTGTGTAAATGGTGATGATTGTCCTCTGCAACGAACTGCATCGTAGCTGTCAGAAAGATTGGCCATTTTAGGACTTATCTCACACAAAAATCAATCTTTGCATCCAGAAACCTTAACTATAATAAATGAAGGGTATCCAGAAACTGCAACTTTGGAGACCGGGAACTTAAAAAATGTTAATTGCATCATGAAAGATAAGAATAAGAAACAAAACTGTTCAGTATTTACCACCAAAAAGGAATCACATTTACAATAGATCAGCTGAAATGAACGGCTCAAAAGGAAAAAACAAAAACAAAGAAGCATTTTTTTTTTATGTACAAAGAGGAATTGCTTGATATCTGTAGTTTCAGGAAGGAAAAATAAAAAAAAGGCAAAAAAGAGAATAAAAGAAGCATTTTTTTTATGGATGAACGTCCTGTACAAAGAGGAATTACTCGACATGTACAGTTTAAGGAAGTAAAATAAAAACAAGGCGAAAGGATCAGATCAAGTCAAAAGCATGGCGCAAGGAAAGGGGGCGACGAGATCATGTTGTATGCCACTGAAAGCTCTCTTAACATCAGAAAACAAAACTTATAGCATTTTTAGTGTAAGAAAAATGTGAAACCTGTAGGAGGTAATGCCATAGATGGAGAAAGCGAGTCGCTTTGAGGGGCAGGAGGCATTGTTGACCCCCTGACATGAGTTAGAGCTATGAACAGCAAGAGATCAAACAGCCCAAGGGAAGGAAGTGATGGTGGTGGCAGTGGACTCTTCATGTGTCTCCTGAGCTGCTGCTGCTGCCGTAAAAAGAAGACAACAAGAAGACTTCCTGGAGATCCCTCCACCCCCAACCCAGGGGCAGGCAGTGGCGGGGTTGACAAAAGGAGCAAATGTGGGGAGAGGGAGGAGGGAATCCAAAAAATGTTCAGCTCAGCCACCCTGTTTTGAATCCTCTCTCTCTCTCTCTCTCTCTCTCTCTCTCTCTCTCTC